>CM025855.1:25608542-25776924 GCA_003952965.2 Morella rubra
TGAATTTCTGAGGTAATATGGTATCAAAGCAAGATACTGTGTATGATGCAGGAAAATAAATAAGAAGTGACATTTTACTGTGATCAAATCAGGAAAAAAAAAATCAGCAACAAGATAGAAACAAATCTCTGGTAAAAATTGATACCTGTAACTGCTCGAGTGTCCTTGAAAGCGATGTAAAGATCCATAAAATCAAAAATGCATCTAGGAAAGCATCAGGGAGAACTAAAAGGAGCCTCGCTCTTCCTGATATATCATTGATAGTCCCCACATACTCAGTGATATCGAGCAACTCAGATGCCAGAAAGTAAGTTAACCCAAGAAGAAGCACCTTTGAGGTAAGACCACCAAGTGTGGGCCGCACAACTCCATAACCCATTGAAACAGACAGGATAAGAAGGCGTGAAACTGTTTTCCTAATGGCTCCAACTGTTACAACCCAAGTTGTAACCATAACTGGCCTCGTTCCGGTATCAGCAAAATTTACATACTCAAAATACCAAAGAATCATCTCAAACAATCCAAGAGCAATAACAACTGTGATGCAATGCTGAAGTTGCAGTATGTCCTTCCAAAATCTCACAAACTGAGAGAACCAAATGACACTAAGAAACAGATAAGCAAGTGACATAAACACATAAAACTTCATTAATGGGGCCATCCTACCAGGCAAATAACTGTTAGGATTCTTCCATATTGTTTTCCCACTCATTGTTAGACCCTTGAGCTCTGGATCACAAGCTATGAAAAACAAGTTATACATCCCAGTCTTTGCGATGGGAACCTCCTTGTAAGCAATCTTTGTAGATAAGTAGTTCCCACTAAACTGTACATTCACAACAATGGGCCACTTAATATCTGTTACTGAAGGCCTCCGAATGACTTCACCTTGCTTACAACCTTCCAATTTAGCAAGATCAGAGGTGCAGCATATAGCTCGTTGTCCACCATAAGCAGAACCACCTATATCATTACGATCCGCCGCCTCAAAAATAATAACTTGTACCAACCCTGAACTGTGCTCCATGCCTGAATGCTGGTCAGCTGTAGCCTTGCTCCTCCAGAAGGTGATATTCTCAAATCTGTTTGCATTGAAAATGTCACAGATTTGCACGTACAGATAGACCACACAGATCAATGAGTTTAAAGAAAGCAACAGCATATGCAAAAATCTTACCAACTCACGGCCTACTGAAAGAGCATATACATATATCTTTACAACTAGTTCTTGGTCATACCACCACGCAGAGAACATTATTCAGCAAACATTGTATAATTTTTTACACAAACGGATATTCAAATTCTTGCTGACGTGTCAGCATGCATGTGACCAGAAAAAGAAAATGTCAGCATGAATGAATATAGAACGAGAACTAAATCAAACAAGCTGCCCTCTGTAGTCATCCACTTGGATCATCAAAAATAGTTCTCTGCCTAGCCTCTTGCACTATGAAATTGGCAAGAATCCATCAATTGGTGAGAAAAACCCTAAGATCGAAGAAATCGAAACACTCTTCATGGTAAATTCAAAGACTCAGAAACACAACGCGAAATCGGATCTGCTAAACAAATAGAAATAAATAAAAACGAAAAAGATAAAGATTCATACTCGTAAAGGATGAGAGTCTTCATTCTCTCTCTCTCTCTCTCTCTCTCTCTCTTTTGGCTACGAGTTTAGTTGGTAGCCCTTCAGTTTTGATGTCGACTACGGCAGAGTAAGTCTTTTTCCGTTGATGTCTCACCAATTAGGGCACGCATTGAAAGGTGCAAATATTAAGATTCAGAATTTTCTTTACTAGAATTTGGCAGGCATTGGATTCATACTCCTACCAATGTAAATCGGTATCGATATCCAAACACTTCATTATATTCACTTTCCTCCAAGCTTCTCATCAACCAAGGAGAAATAAAAGCCAAGAAAGGCACACATGGTAACCTCAGATCTAACCAATTCCACCAAATCATTACCAAATCTTGATAAACGAGAGCAACGAGTGGTTTATACATACATTTATGTGTATATATATGTGAGAGAGTGAGAGAGTACCGGATATAAGAACGGTCATCACGCGTGAATGAAGGGGCGGAGTTGTCTACAGTGAGAGACGAAAAGATGCCTTCGCTGCCACCCGAGAGAAGGTAAGCGTTGCCGACTTCCCTGAAGGATTCGTTGTTGTAGATGTGGATTGAAGCATTGGTGGTGGAGATCACAATGGCAGAGAGTAGCAGAGAAACAGCGACGAACAGCTCCGGAAAGCGGCTTCTTTGAATTGCTGCGAAATCCATGCCGACCCAGAGAGAGAGAGAAAGAGGAGAATGGATCGGCTTGTGTAGGGGAAGAGAGAGTGAGATAGAAGTAATGTCTTTGGCAGTTGGATGGGCAGTCAGCATCAGGGTACCACCATACGGGCGCGTTACGAACACGTAAAAATAGAAAACATTTGCGCCGAAGAGAGAGAGGGTGCTAGTGCTACAAATTTGTGCAAAATTGGTTTCCCCTCTCTCAGCATGGAAAGAGCTCCTTTCCGCCCAGACAGTATTATCCCTGAGCGCCGAAGGGGAGAGCTCTATACTAATTGATTCGACTCCTCCCTTTTTTGCCCTTTACTATTTAGACCAATAAATTATCGACTTTCCTCCAAGCTTCTCATTAAAAGCCGCACACATGGTAACCTCAGATCTAACCAATTCCACCAAATCATTACCAAATCTTGATAAACGAGAGCAACGAGTGGTTTATACATACATTTATGTGTATATATATGTGAGAGAGTGAGAGAGTACCGGATATAAGAACGGTCATCACGCGTGAATGAAGGGGCGGAGTTGTCTACAGTGAGAGACGAAAAGATGCCTTCGCTGCCACCCGAGAGAAGGTAAGCGTTGCCGACTTCCCTGAAGGATTCGTTGTTGTAGATGTGGATTGAAGCATTGGTGGTGGAGATCACAATGGCAGAGAGTAGCAGAGAAACAGCGACGAACAGCTCCGGAAAGCGGCTTCTTTGAATTGCTGCGAAATCCATGCCGACCCAGAGAGAGAGAGAAAGAGGAGAATGGATCGGCTTGTGTAGGGGAAGAGAGAGTGAGATAGAAGTAATGTCTTTGGCAGTTGGATGGGCAGTCAGCATCAGGGTACCACCATACGGGCGCGTTACGAACACGTAAAAATAGAAAACATTTGCGCCGAAGAGAGAGAGGGTGCTAGTGCTACAAATTTGTGCAAAATTGGTTTCCCCTCTCTCACGCGCCGGGTGGGCGGCATGGAAAGAGCTCCTTTCCGCCCAGACAGTATTATCCCTGAGCGGATGCCAATTTTTTCACCAACAATTTCCCACCGACTCTGATTTCTTCTGTAAATTTCAATAAATTTCGCCAATTTTTTTTTTAAATTTAAATATTAGACATTTACAACTATCCTAAAATACAATACGAATTCAATAAAATTTACAGAATAATATTTAAAATCTCAAAAATTATATACAAACATCAATACCTTTTACACATTCTACAATAACTTTCAATACAAACTCCAATAAAAAAATTATAACAAATATTCTCTTTATATATTTTTTTAATTAATTCTAATATTTTTTTATTAAACAATTACATCAAATTATTTCTCTCTACACATTTTTACAAACTCCAATAAAAATTAAATATCTTTAAAATTCATAACCTCTTACACAACAATCTATAAAATTTCAATCTACATAAATATTCACAATTTTATCAAAATCTTAAAAATCTTACAATTTTTTATGAACCGAACGATTCATACTACCAACAACTTTTTCCCCATTTTACACTCCATTTTTTTATAAACTTTAACAAAATTTTTCCTTGATTCTAAAAAAAATCAACGTTATCTTTAAAAAAAAAAATTATAAAAAAAATTTATTTATCCATTCAAACACAATTATCAAGAAATATTTTTCTATTAATTTAAAAAAAACATCAAAAACCGTTTAATATTTTGAGGTAAATATTACATCTAAGCATACGAGGAGGAAAAGTTGCACTCCCGTGCTTCTATTCTCGGTGCGTGCATATATTTTCTTCTACGCCTTCCAAACCCCAGTATGTAATTAAAAAATTAACAATCCTTTTTTTCCTTCAGTGCTCCTATTCTTTTAACATTTCTCACGGAGTGTGGCGGCAGCAAATAACAGTCCCACTTGCTATGGAGTCGATCCGCATGCCTTGGGGGAGTTACTCTCGGGATTTAGCCGTAGTTACGAAGGTAGCTTCCCTCGATGTTTAAGGTTTATATTTTTTTCAGCAGTGATCGTAACATAACCAAATCACAAGAAATAAGAAGAAAAAAAAAAATATCTTGAATTGTTGGAAAAAAAATTACACCTTTTAATTGTCTCGATACTTTATACCTCGATTTATTATTTTTATCACATTGCCTTATCAACTATTGATTGCAGACATTTACACTTTCTCTTAAAAATTATTGATTAGGTTAAGCAGAAAATAATTTTTTGATGTGTGAAATGATAATTTTGTCCCTATAATTTTTTTAACAGTAATTATTTTATAAGGATAAAAGTATAATTTTTAAGATCAAAAAATAAATTTCCGTTCAAGTTTCATAAAAAGTACAAAATATCTGTCAATAAATATAATATAATAAAAATAATAAATTAAAATATAAAATGTCAAGACTTCACAAATAAGAGATTGTGAAGTCTATTTAACCGAAAGAAAATATACAACCTTAGAAAATATATATATACAAAAAAATATTAAAACGTTGTCTAGCTAGGTTGCTCTAGCTCTTTTTCTTTATCCATGACCTTTTTCTTCCCACTTCTGCAAAATCATTTCTTGCTAGCTAATGAGGATCCCACTTAAGCGTCATGCTGTGATTCGTCCTTTGGTTTAACATTATTATTGGGTGGTTTCAGAAGAACGCATCCGAGACCTTCGTCCTTTGGAAACACCAGCAGGTTGTTCGCAGCATTAGAGATTCGTACTGCCTCCTCTCTCAATTTAGATACCCTCCGATCATTTTCTAGCAAACGCAGAAGGTCTCTTTGCAGGCTCCTAATATGCGGGAATTTGCTGAATGCAGTTAAGCTTGACCTCTTCCTTCTTGGAATGTTAGAGAAGTCTACTTACCCAAAAAAAAAAAACCAAGTTAGATAAGTCTCACAAATGGGAGGGATGACGCTGGGGCTTTAGACAAAAAAATAAAAAATAAAAAAAGTGGATAACCTGGGATTTGATTTTGGCCTTCAGACGGTGAACGGCATTCGGTGGCAATGTCATGCTCGGAACCAGTTGAATCGGAGGCACAACTTGAGACATCCTCGTCCACGCTCAAATTGTCTTGATTGTGGACTATAAAAGTAAGTGAGATATAATATTATAATCAATAGTTATCAAGAGATTCAAGTTTTTTTTTTGTTTTTTCTTGGAAAGAGATTCAAGTTTAACTTTGCAAGATTAAGGTTTAAATTTACAAGAAACTGCATGAGTTCATTAGTTAAAAATTTATATTTATAGGGGAAAAAAAAACATGATAGGAAGGATATTCCCATATTTAAATTTGAATCTATAACAATATCTCACATTTAATTTTAAATTTATGATATCAAGATAATTATCAAATTTTATAAATTGATTATAATATTATCTTTAACAAAGTATTTGTTTCTTTCTTTAAAGTCTCCTTTTTCTATTTCTTATGTTTCGATTCTTAAATGGCAGAAGCAAAAATATTTTAAACAAAAGAAACAAATATGGGGAAAGAAATACAAGGGGATCAAGATAATAAAAGAACAGCAAACAGATATTCACGGAGAACACATAATTACCTTTTAATTAAGTCAACTATTTTGATTACATTGAATAGCTAACACAAAACAAAAGGAAGAATAAATTGCACAAAAGCTCGTCAACAACATATATATCACAAAAGAGAGAACTCACTGATAACTCCACAACGACTGCATAGCCCTTGCTTTCCCAGTGATCCCATATCCTAAGCAGTGATGATCTGATGGCGATGGTAGATGAATGGAAGTGGTCAGTGATAATGTGGATGCATTGAGAGACTCTATATATTTATAAGCTCTGATATATTTTGAATTCTAATAGAATTGCAAAGCTTTGAAACATTTTGAGTTCGAATAGGACTACTGAAAGTTTATCTAATAGACTAAATTTTGAGTTATAATAAAACTGCAATGCACCGAGATAAAGTTTACGTAATAGACTTAGATTTTGAGTTACAGTAGGACTGCAATACACGGCTATAAAAGTTTGTCAAATAGAATGATGCTACATGCCTTTTTTTTTAAGCCGCTGTCAGTATTGTCGAGAATTCGCTCGAGCATGACTCGTACAGCGCGAGGAATACAGTGAAGGACGACAAGTTTGCTGGGTACAGCGAGGCTTCATCTGGTGGTTCCGGAGCTGGGCCTAAGATCGAAGAGGTTGACTGAGGCTTACGAAATTAGGCAAGTCCCGTTTCTGAGAGCGGCTGTAGTTGCTCTGTTCTGGCTTATGCTTAAAAAGGTGGAGTAATTCCGTTTTTGTAAATATGTTTTGAAGAATTGTAGCAAGGAGAATATTTATCATCATACTATTAATTAATATGAATGGTATAGGCGGATGCGTTCCCTTAGGAGACTAGTTAGATTTTCCAAGAAAATCTTTTTCTTGTAGCTTCTCGGCAGCCAAACAGACTGTGCGGGCAGTGTCATGAGCTCAAGAATACATTTGGGTTTGTTACAAGCAGTGTCGCTGAAGTCACAGTTCAGCTGCCTTCAAGTCTGGGAGAGAAGGAAAAAGAGTTTTGCTTGTCGCACGTGGTAAAATGATAATGAAGGCGGAGACGGAGGAAAGAACCAAACCGATTGCTATCTTCATGGCCTTCGGCACAAAAGGCGACGTTTACCCATCGCCGTAAGTCTGCCCCTTCATTCCATTTACGTTTGGTCGCTCCGAGACTTTTAGAGAGGGAGAGAGAGAGAGTCTATTTCCGGATTAACCGCAGAGTGCTTCGCTTTGCTCGGTTTAGTTGCTTGATTTATTGGGTTCAAAGCATAGACTTAAACACACAAGAATATAAAATTTATATCTTTAGTTTTCTCAGCAGCCAAACAGAGTTACATCTATTTCAAGTTTACAAAGGGCTGGACTTTGGAGAAATAGGCAACAGTAGAGAGACAACTCACTTGTTGATTTTTTTCTTCCGGATCTTTCTTAATGGTTCTCATTTGGTCCCTCTGGAAAGAAAATTAAAAGTGGAATAAAACAAGAGGTTTAGGCTTAATCCTAAAGGTGTCAAAACTTTGATGCCGTTTTTATCAAGTTAGAAGTGGATAATTGCTCGTGAAGATCTTTCTATGGATAGCTTCCGATTTTTAGGATTTATATGCGCAGATTTCCCATGTTCTTAATGTCGTCCAACTGAATTTTCACTTTACCTTTCAAGCAAAAAAAGAATTTTCACTTTACCTTTCTTTAAGGAATTGCTATTATTAAGACTTATTATTCAGCTGAGAAAATAATAGTTCAGAGAATTGAGGTTCTGCTTTTGCTATGCATGTAGATTGGTTTCTATTTACAATGCATGTAGATATTGTTGAGATAATGCTGTTTGTAACAGTTCCAATATTCCCTCCCTCCCTTCCTCACTCTACAGGCCATTGCTGCAGCTTTTGCTTGTGACCAGAGACAATACAGCGTGAGCCTAATAACTCATTCAGCACAAGAGGTTTGTGCTGAATTGCTTTTGAAGTTTTAAACTTCTAGTTGAGTAATTTCTAATGGCATAATCATATTGCTGAGGTTATTTCTGACCAGTATGGATGATTTGGTGCAATAATTGGAAAGAAATGTCAAATGAAATACAGAAAGTATGTTAAGGTACTTCTAGGGAAGTTTTTTCTTTGATTATTTCCCACTCAATCCCCTAAGATCTTTTTGTTTTTGAAATTGAGTTAATTCTATCAACAATTAAAGATGAGAATAGAAGACATGAAGGTACTCCAGGTTTGGATGACTCCCTTTGGTCACCATGGTTTACTCATATTTTCTTCTATGATGGGCACGCACATGACTTAAACCAAATCACAATCGAAGAAGAAGAGAAAAATAATGGACCTAAATTTGAAAAAGAAAATGGACATATATATATACCAAAAACAAAATGTTCAGGTTTATTAGGCTTCTCTCTCTATTTTTCTTTTTTCATATAACACTTTAAGGTTCCATCCGGCCACTTTCTAATAATTTATCTCTTGCTAGCTGATGAGGATCCCACTTGAGCGTCATCATGCAAGAAAGTAGATGCCTGATCTGATTCGTCCTTTGTTATTAACAGTACTCCCAGGTCGTTTAAGAAGATCGACGCATCCGAGACCTATTTCATAATTTGGAGACACCCAGCGGGTTGTTCGCATTAGAGATTAGTACAGCCTCCTTTGTCGATTCAGATGCCTTTTCGATCATTTTCCAGCATACGAAGAAAGTTTCTATGCAGGCTCGTAATATGCGAAAATTTGCTGATTGCCGTTAAGCGTGACCTCTTCTTTCTGGGAATGTTAGAGAAGTCCCACAAATGTGGCTCCGAGTTTCCTGCAAACAATATTGATCGGTACTGAATTATGAACTAACAATTAATATGAATGACTCAAGAAAAAAGAAAAAAGTGGATAACCTGGGATTTGGTCTTCGTCCGCCTCTTTTAATATGGTGCTGTTGTGGCGGCTTGATATTACAGACGACGGAGTGCAAACAGTTGGATCGGCGGCACAACTTGGGACATCGTCGTCCGCGCTCAAATTGCCTCGGTTATGGACAATGGCGCCAGACTTCTTAATCCGTCTCTTGGGACCACGGAGTCGCTCGGTGGGAGCATAGTTCTCAAGAGTTCCTCTTTTACTATACCACAATCCGCATGCATTGCACAACACTGGCTTTTCAGGTGGTCCGTTTCGCCATTGTGGAGAGGCTGTAATTAGTCTAACAGTTAGCATATCACAGTTAAGGGAAAACTCACAGATAACTCCACAATGGAAACCTGGCCCTAGCTAGCCTTCCCAATCCCATGTCCTAAATAACCCTTAATTAGATCTTACTCAATATTTGACTTCAATCTGATCTCGAGCGGACCACATGAGAAGACAGTAATGTTGTGCACTGCGTGTGGAACAAAGTATATATAGAACAAGAGGAACTGTTCCTCTTGTGAACTGTGCTTCTACCAAGCAGTTCCGCGGTTACTTACCTAAGAGCTAGACCAAGGAAGTCTGATGCCATTATCCATAATCAAGGCAATTTCAGTCTGGAAGTGGAAATGGAAAGAAAGAAATACAAGGGGAACACAAAGATTTACCTTTTAATTAATTCAACTACTGTTTCGACTATTGTTAAATTAGTGAAAATGAAAGTTTTTTTTTTGTACACTTATGTAGTCAACTACGTACTTCATTTATTTACTTGATCTATTTGTCTGTCCCATATATATATATATATATGAATTTATGTCCTTAGAATAAAAGTGAATTTTTGTCATAACGATATTTAATCACAATAATACCAAACAAATTATGTTATATAGGTTATAGTGATAATTAATTAATAATAAATAGTACGAAACAAAAGGAAAAGTAAATTGCACAAATACTCGTCAGTAGCATATCACATAAGGAGAGAGAACTCACTCATAACTCCACAATGGTTGCATGGCCCTTGCGACGGTCCCATGTCCCAAATAGATATTTGATCTTATTGATCAAGATGTGACTTGATCAATCTCCTGTAATCCGAAGTATACCAGTTTGACGACTGCCAAGAAAATTCACTAGCATAGAAAAAAAAAACATTTACACAGTACATTTCATGGAAACCAAACAAGAAAATGAAAGAACTTCAAAAGCTAGAGTCTATTAATTATTTTTGACGTACGCGGCAAAGATTCATCTTCATCTAATAATAGGCTACTTGATGGACACTGCTCTGTCACTGTAGAGCATACTTGAGGTAATCTTGGTTTGTTAGCAAGGAGGAGAGCATTTTAACTTCTTTCTTTCTCTCTTTCTCTTTCTTTTTTCTTTTTTCTTGGAGTATTTTCTCCCAATAAGGTAAATACCATTTAAATTTGCTTTTCTACGAGAATATATATTGACAGTGGAAACTGCAGGCTGCTATATATACTTACCAGAAAGTTGGTGGTTTTGGCCGGGCAGCGTCGCGTTGTTGAAGGGAAATTATAAATAAACTGTGCAGATATGATGGCTATACATGAAAGTTGCGAGCGAAAATGTCGATGGAGGATGGTGGTGATGATGAGTAGGCCGGAGGAGGAGAAGTATTAATTTGCACAGGAAAGGACTTGGAGCTAGGAAGATGTGTTTGCCTACGAGCGTTGCAAATAACGTTTTTATGTAGTTTCCTGAGCGTCGTCTATGAGGGGCTCTTTTGTCATTTTCACGTACGGCGTGGCATCTTAATTTCTTGGGTTTTTTTTTTTTCAATCCCTTGATTCACATGAGAAATGTCATAAATTAATTTAATTACCTACATTTTTTAGAATTTCTTGCAAAAGGCAATAAATAGAGTGGGAAGGGTGGCAGATGGTAAATTCATAATTTTTCTCTTTTACTTAATTTTTTAGGGTTACCGATGAACCATTATTTTACATTAAAAAAATTAACTATATATGCGTAGAGATTTCAAGATTTTACCGTTATATGATAAAACTTAGAATATTATCTTCTTCTTTTTTTTCTCAATTTGTTGCATATGCTTAAAAATGTGGAATAATTCCGTTTTTGCAAATATGTTTTGAAGAATTGCAGCAAGGCGAATCTTGATCATCATACCATTAATTAATATGAATGGTATGGGTGGATGCGTTCGCTTAGGAGACTAGTTAGATTTTCCAAGAAAATCTCTTTCTTATAGCTTCTCGGCAGCCAAACAGACTGTGCGAGCAGTGTCATGAGCTCAAGAATACATTTGGGTTTGTTACAAGCAGGGTCGCTGAAGTCACAATTCAACTGCCTTCAAGTCTGTAAGAGAAGGAAAAAGAGCTTTGTTTTGTAGCACGTGGTAAAATAATGGAGGAAAGAACCAAACCGATTGCTATCTTCATGGCCTTCGGTACAAAAGGCGACGTTTACCCCATCCCCATCGCCCTAAGTCTGCCCCTTCATCCTATTTACATTTGGTCTCTCACACAGAGAGAGAGAGAGAGAGATCTACTTTCGGATTAAAAGCAATGTTTCGCTTAGTTAGTGTCTAAAACCAAAAGTAAATTGGTGTAACGTGATAAAAATAATAGAATGGAGTATAAAGGGTTAAAAGCTCCATAGACTATGGAAATGCAAAATGTATTTAACTTTTTTTTTTTTTTTTTTTTTTTTCTGTAGTGATCATAACTTAACCAAATCACAAGAAAGAAGAAGAGAAAAAGAATGTACTCAATTGCTGAAAAAGAAAATGTACGAACCAACACAAAAATGTTAAAAAGGTTTTCTAGGCTCCTCTATCTATTTTTCTTTATCCACAACACTTTCCTTCTCACCTTCTGCAAATTCATCTCTTGCTAGCTAATGAGGATCCCACTTGGCGGCGTCATGCCTGTGATTCGTCCGTTGGTCCGTCCTTTGGATTAACATTACTACTGGGTGGTTTGAGAAGAACGCATCCTAGACCTATTTCGTTTGGAGACACCAACAGGAAGTTCGCATTATAGATCAGTACTACATCCTCTGCCGACTCAGATGCCTCTGGATCATGTTCCACCGTGTAGACAGGGTCCGTTTGTAGGCTCTCAATATGCGACAAATCGCTGAATGTCGTTGCTGGCCTGTTCCTTGAGGGAAAGCCAGAGAAGTCCAACAAATGTGGCTGTGAGTTTCCTGCAAATTAACAATGAGCCATTGCGTTAGATTACATAATCAACAGTCTTTCACTTGTTTGCTTTTCTTTCTCTCCTTTTTGATGGGTGAATGAAGTAACAATATGTACGAGTACTCGAAGTGGATATATAACCTGAGATTTGGTCTCCGTCCACCTTTTTCAGTTCGGTGCAATTCTGGAGGTCATGCGATGTTGCAGACAACGAAGTATATTTGTTGGCAGTAGTGTCATCCGCAGAACCAGTTGAACAGGAAGCACAACTTGAGACATTCTCTTCGTTTTGGACTATGGCATTGGCGTCAGACAGCTTCCGTGGTCTCTTGGGTAAAGGACCACGGAAGTGGCAGGTGAGAGCATAGTTCTCAAGTGATCCGTTTAACCTATATCGCGATCCACACGTATTGCACAACACTGGCTTTGCGGGTGGTCCCTTTCGCCACTGTGTAGTGCCTGTTCGTAACCAATAAAAGTAGTGAGATAAGTATGATAGTTATCAAGATATTCAAATTTAAATTTGCAGGTTCGGGTTAAAATTCGCAAGTTTTTCGAAAACACAAAACATGATTGTAGAAAGAATATTCTTATATTTAAATTTAAATATAGGAGATCATCTTGATAATAATATATATTTTACATTTAATTTTAAATCTTACATTCTTAAATGGTAGAAGCAAAAATATTTTAAACAAAAGAAACACATATGGTACTGAAAGAAATACAGAGGGATCAAGATAATAAAAGAACAACAAATATTATAATTATCACATCCAAACTGGGGCTGACAGAGATTCAAGGAGACACGCATAATTACCTTTTAATTAAGTCAACTATTTTGACTACATTCAATAGCTACCATGAAACAAAACGAGAATAAATTGCACGAAAGCTCGTCAACAACATATATATATTACATAAGAGAGAACTCACTGATAACTCCACAATGATTGCAGAGCCCTTGCTTTCCCAGTGATCCCATAATCCTAAGCAGTGATGATCTGATGATCTGATTGCGATACATGTATGGAAGTGGTGAGTAAAAATGTGAATCCATTAAAGAGACTCTACACATTTATAAGTTCTAATACATTTTGAATTTTAATAGGATTGCAAAGCTTTGAAACATTTTGAGTTTGAATAGAGTACAGAACGTTTATCGAATAGACTTAAATTTTGAGTTGTAAAGTTCATCTAGTAGACTTAAATTTTGAGTTATAGTAGACTACAACAATAAAGTTTATCAAAATGAATTAGTTGCTGGGACATTCGATGCATCCGAAAAGCAGAACATCGAGAACGTGATTGACGAGACGATCGAGTGGCCGAACAGGAACCAATTGGCCGACGTTGAGGAGTTTGAAGACAAGCTGAAAGAGTTGGAGGGTCTGTGCAATCCGATTATTGCAAAGATATACCAGCGTGTTGGCGGGGATGGTACCTATGGGTGGTCGTGTGGTGTGGAGATGCCCGGTGCTGGGCCTAATATCGGAGAGGTTGACTGAGGCTTTCGAAAAGATGCCATTTGCCAAGTCCCGTTTCTGAGAGCGGCTGTAGTTGCTCTGTTCTGGCTTATGCTTAAAATTGTGGAGTAATTCCGTTTTTGTAAATATGTTTTGAAGAATTGTAGCAAGGAGAATATTTAACATCATACTATTAATTAATACGAATGGTAATGGTGGATGCGTTCCCTTAGGAGACTAGTTAGATTTTCCAAGAAAATCTTTTTCTTATAGCTTCTCGGCAGCCAAACAGACTGCGCGACCAGTGTCATGAGCTCAAGAATACATTTGGGTTTGTTACAAGCAGCGTCGCTGAAGTCACAATTCAACTGCCTTCAAGTCTGTGAGAGAGAGTCTATTTCCGGATTAAACGCAGAATGCTTCGCTTAGCTCGGTTTAGTTGCTTGATTTATTGGTTTCAAAGCATAGACTTGAACACTCAAGAATATAAAATTTATATCTTTAGTTTTCTCAGCAACCAATCAGAGTTACATCTATTTCAAATTTACAAAGGGCTGGACTTTGGAGAAATAGGCAACAGTAGAGAGACAACTCAGTTGTTGACTTTTTCTTCCGGATCTTTCTTTATGGTTATCTCATTTGTTTCCTCTATTACAGCATGAAGAGTCTCCTGCTGCTGTCAACGTGAAGAAGAAGAAGGATGACCTGGAGAATGATGTGTCACCGAATACACATGCTGATGTGGAATCGTAGTGCTTCTTTTGTTTACTGAGCTGGAGTTAGTTATTTGATTCTCTTTTTCTCTCTCCATGCTCTCTCGTAGTTCCGTTCATTGCCTCTACTACGCAGAGGCCGTTATAGGCATCTTGCTAGTATGACTGCCGGGTCATTTACATTCTTTTTATTCTTTTGGCAACTGTATATATATTTTCAGCACTTTGTATATTTCTTATTCATTCAGTATACTGGAGACTATTCTTCTCCTTCACTCTGCTCTTGCGTCTTTCACTTACTCTGGTTCTACGAAAAGTTTTCATCCTCTGGAAAGATAATTAAAAGTGGAATAAAACAAGAGGCATTTAGGAATTTATATGCGCAGATTTATTGTGTTCTTAATGTCTGCCAACTGAATTTTCACTTTACCTTTCTTTAAGGAATTGCTATTATTAAGACATTATTCTTCAGCTGAGAAAATAATAGTTCAGAGAATTGAGGTTCTGCTTTTGGCTATGCATGTAGATATTGTTGAGACAATGTTGTTTATAACAGTTCCAATATGGCCTCCTTCCCTTCCTCACTCTACAGGCCATTGCTGCAGCTTTTGCTTGTGGTGAGAGACAATACAGTGTCAGCCTAATAACTCATTCGGCACTAGAGGTTTGTGCTGAATTGCTTTTGAAGTTTTAAACTTCTAATTTAGTAATTTCTAGTGGCATAACCATACTGCTGAGGTTATTTCTGACCAGTATGGATGATTTGGTGCTAGAATTGGAAAGAAATGTCAAATGAAACACAGAAAGTATGTTAAGGTACTTCTAGGGAAGTTTTTTCTTCGATTATTTCCCACCCGATCCCTTTGGATCTTTTTGTTTTCGAAATTGAGTTAATTCTATCAATAATTTAAAGATGAGAATAGAAGACATGAAGGCAACCCAAAAAGCTGTATCTTGTAATCAACCTCTAATACTAGAAAAAAAAAGAAGTAATCAAAATAACAAGCTGCATCACTAACAAATGAACAACAAACAAGAAATCCCGCTAAAATGTGAACTCTGTAATTGAGCTAAGAAGATCAGTCTTTACATGGCAGAGAAACATGTTGCTCATTATCCTATTTCATCGCCACCTGTTCGTTCTGCTGATCAAAATAATGAGACTTGTACAGGTTATTGGATTGCTACCTTTGGTCACCTTCTTATTTCTATACATTGTTAAATTGCCTCTGGCTAAATTGGTTGTCTCTACAGCAATTAACAAGCTTACATTTCCACGCTTTTGATAAAGGTTTGCTTAATAGGATCAGCCTCGCTGGAGTCATCCTTTTCGGTGCAGAAAGAGAACATAGACGTGAATGGTCTTCTCTAGTTCAAAGGTCATTCGGATGTGGAGGGCGATTTTGTTGTAATCAATTTCTTCGCATTGGTATCTTTTAATTCTACGCTCTCAATATGCGACAAATCGGTTGAGTTTCCTGCAAACAGTATTGAGCCATCACGTTCTGAACTAACAATATGTACGACTCATGAAGGGGATAACAGTACTGAATTATGAACTAACAATTAATATATATGTATGACTACTCAAGAAAAAAGAAAAAAAGTGGATAACCTGGGATTTCGTCTTCGTCCGCCTCTCCTAATAATATGGGGCTATTCTGGGGGCTTGATATTACAGACAATGAAGTGCATTTGGTGGCAGACGTTGGATGAGCGGCACAACTTGGGACATCGTCGACCGCACTCAAATTGCCTTGGTTATGGACAGTGGCGTCCGACTTTCTAACCCGTTTATTGGGACCACGGAGTCGCTCGGTGGGAGCATCGTTCACAAGAGTTCCTCTTCTACTACGTAATCCACATGCATTGCACAACACTGGCTTCTTACGAGGTCCTTTTCGCCATTGTGGAGAGCCTGTAATTAGTTTCATTAGTAACGGTAACCAACAAATTAAGTAGTGATCCATCATGATTCATAAGTATATGTGTGTTTCTTTTTCCTTTAACTTATTTTTTTTTAAGTCAAATCATGTTTCGACTATTGTTGAATTAGTGAAAATGAAATTTTTTTTTTTTTTAATACATTTATGGAGCCAACTTATACGTACTTCATTTATTTACTTGATCTTGTTTGTTGATCTATTTGTCTGTCCCATATGAATTTATATGTCCTTAGAATAAAAGCGAATTTTTGTCATAACGATATTTAATCACAATAATACCAAACAAATTATGTTATATAGGGTTATAGTGATAACTAATAACGAATAAGAAACTAAAGGAAAAGCAAATTGCACAAATACTCGTGAACATCATATCACAGGAGGATAACTCACTCGTAGCTCCACAATGGTTGCATGGCCCTCGCGACGATCCCATGCCCCAAATAGATTTTTGATCTTATTGATCAAGATGTGACTTCAATCTCTTGTAATCCGACGTATACAAGTTAATAACTGCCAAGAAAATTCACTAGCACTGAAAAAAAAAAACATGATTAACACAGTACATTTCATGGAAACCAAACAAGAAATGAAAGAACTTCAAAAGAGTCTATTAATTATTTTTTACACGGCAAAGATTCATCTTCATCTAGTAATAGGCTACTTGATGGACACTGCTCTGTCACTGTAGAGAATACATGAGGTAATCTTGGTTTCTTAGCAAGGAGGAGAGCATTTTAACTTCTTTCTTTCTTTCTCTTTCTCCTTCTCTTTCTTTCTTTCTTTTTTTCTTGAGTATTTTCTCCCAAAAAGGGAAATACTATTTAAATTTGCTTTTCTACGATTATATTGACAGTGGAAACAGGCTGCTATACTTACCAGAAAATTGGTGGTTTTGGCCGGGCAGCGTCGCGACGTTGTTGAAGGGAAATAAATAAACTGTGCAGGTATGATGGCTACGGCAGCATGCTGTATGCGTGAAAGTTGAGAGCGAAAATGTCGATGGAGGATGGTGGTGGTGATGAGTAGGCCGGAGGAGGAGAAGTACGTATTTGCACTTAAAGGACTCTTGGAGGAAGATCGATGTGTTTGCCTGCGAGCGTTGCAAATAACGTCTTTATATAGTTTCCTCAGCGTCTATAAGGGTCTCTTTGTCATTTTCACGTACGGCATGACATCTTAATTTTTATTTTTCTTTCAATCCCTTAATTCACATGAGAAATGTCATAAATAAATTTAATTACCTACATTGTTTAGAATTTCTTGCAAAACGCAATAAATAGAATGGGAAGGGTGGGAAATGGTAATTCATATTTTTCTCTTTTAATTAAGTTTTTGGGGTTACCGATGAACCATTATTTTACATTTAAAAAATTTACTATAGTAGAGATTTCAAGATTTTACCGTTATATAACTAAAATTTAAAAGATTATCTAGTTTTTTTTTCTCAATTTCTTGCATATGCTTAAAAATGTGGAGTAATTCCGTTTTTGCAAATATGTTTTGAAGAATTGTAGCAAGGCGAATAATATTTATCATCATACCATTAATTAATATGAATGGTATAGGTAATAGGTGGATGCGTTCCCTTAGGAGACTAAATAGATTTTCCAAGAAAATCTCTTTCTTATAGCTTCTCGGCAGCCAAACAGACTGTGCGAGCGGTGTTATGAGGCGCAACAATACATTTGGGTTTGTTACAAGCTGAGTCGCTGAAGTCACAATTCAACTGCCTTCAAGTCTGTGAGAGAAGGAAAAAGAGCTTTGTTTTGTAGCACGCGGTAAAATAATAATGGAGGAAAGAACCAAACCGATTGCTATCTTCATGGCCTTCGGTACAAAAGGCCCCATCCCCATCGCCGTAAGTCTGCCCCTTCATCCTATTTACATTTGGTCGCCGAGACTCTTAGAGAGAGAGAGAGAGTCTATTTTCGGATTGCAATGTTTCGCTTAGCCTTGATTTATCTGAAGGATTGTAGCAAGCTATTTAAAATTTATGTTTGGTCGCTCCGAGACTTTTAGAGAGAGAGAGTCTATTTCCGGATTAAACGCAGAATGCTTCGCTTTGCTCGGTTTAGTTGCTTGATTTATTGGTTTCAAAGCATAGACTTAAACACACAAGTATATAAAATTTATATCTTTAGTTTTCTCAGCAACCAAACAGAGTTACATCTATTTCAAGTTTACAAAGGGCTGGACTTTGGAGAAATAGGCAACAGTAGAGAGACAAACTTGTTGATTTTTTCTTCCGGATCTTTCATCTCATTTGGTCCCTCTGGAAAGGAAATTAAAAGTGGAATAAAACAAGAGGTTTAGGCATAATCCGAAAGGTGAGGTGTCAAAACTTTGATGCCATTATTATCAAGTTAGAAGTGGATAATTGCTTGTGAAGATCTTACTATGGATAGCTTCTGATTTTTAGGAATTTATATGCGCAGATTTATTATGTTCTTAATGTCGGCCAACTGAATTTTCACTTTACCTTTCTTAAGGAATTGCTATTATTAAGACATTATTCTTCAGCTGAGAAAATAATAGTTCAGAGAATTGAGGTTATGCTTTTGCTATGCATGTATTTGTATTTGCAATGCATGTAGATATTGTTGAGACAATGCTGTTTATAACAGTTCCAATATCCCTCCTTCCCTTCCTCACTCTACAGGCCATTGCTGCAGCTTTTGCTTGTGACCAGAGACAATACAGTGTGAGCCTAATAACTCATTCAGCACAAGAGGTTTGTGCTGAATTGCTTTTGAAGTTTTAAACTTCCAATTTAGTAATTTCTAATGGCATAACCATATTGCTGAGGTTATTTCTGACCAGTATGGATGATTTGGTGCTAGAATTGGAAAGAAATGTCAAATGAAACACAGAAAGTATGTTAAGGTACTTCTAGGGAAGCTTTTTCTCTTTATTATTTCCCACTGATCCCCTAGGATCTTTTTGTTTTTGAAATTGAGTTAATTCTATCAATAATTAAAGATGAGAATAGAAGACATGAAGGCAACCCAAAAAGCTGTATCTTGAAATCAACCTTTAATACTAATACCGACACACTGCTTGAGATTCAAAAAAAAAAACAAGCAATCAAAATCACAAGCTGCTTCACTAACAAATGAACAACAAACAAGAAATCCCACTAAAATGTGAACTCTGTAATTGAGTTAAGAAGATCAGTCTTTACTTGTGCTTTCTCCCACTGGGTTGGTCTTACATGCATCTTTTGTTACGCCATGGGGATTCTAGCCTACCCTTTGGTTGCATAAAACTTGAATATTAATTTTAAAAGCTTTGTTATAGTGACAGAATGATGAATGCCTCTATAGTTTGGGTTTTTTTTCCTTGTAAGTTTCCTGTAGTGTTCTTCAACGCCAATATAGCTAGCTTTTAAATTATGAGAGTTTTTGTGATTATCTTCACTGGAGGAAAAAGAGACCATTGAATAAATTGACATAAAACTATTTGCAAAGAGTTCATATCATTTAAAATTGTGTCATGCCTTTTCTGAAAGTCTAGTGGATAATTTTGAGCAGAGCCTGTTGATTTCACGATTCCTTGGTTGCAGAACTTAGGCCATCACTTGGCAGACAAACATTTAAAACTATTTGCAAAGAGTTCATATCATTTAAAATTGTGTCATGCCTTTTCTGAAAATCTACTGGATAATTTTGTGCAGAGCCTGTTGATGTCATGATTCCTTGGTTGCAGATCTTAGGCCATCACTTGGCAGAGAAACATGTTGCTTACTATCCAATTTCATCACGTAGAAAAAAAACTATCCAATTTCATCTCCACCTGTTCTTTCTGCTGATCAAAATAATGTGACTACTACAGGTTTGGATTGCTACTTTTGGTCACCTTGTTATTTATATACATTGTTAAATTGCCTCTGGTTAAATTGGTTGTCTCTACAGCAATTAACAAGCTTACATTTCCATGCTTTGGATAAAGGTTTAGCGGGTCCTGTTTTCTTAATAGGATCAGCCTCGCTGGAGTCATCCTTTTCGGTGCAGAAAGAATGGTTACAAGAGAACATAGACGTGGATGCTCTTCTCTAGTTCAAAGGATATTTGGATGTGGCCCCATCTTGGAGGGCGATTTTGTTGTGATCAATTTCTTCACATTGGTATGTTTTAATTGGAGTTTCAGAAAAAAGTTGCAGACTGGTACAAGAACATTTACATTTTGGTGTTGAATGGGATATCATCCTGTCAGTGGCAACATTTAATCAGGACAGATCAGGAAAGAATGTAAAACCCTTTACTGTGGAAATGTGTGGGATTACTTGCAGAAAAGTGATATTCTTTGAAAAAAAACGCTAGCAGAATTATGCATTGAAAGAAAAAGATAGCGGAATTATCTTCCCTTCTTATTTGATAGTTAAGACTACAGAAAGAGTCCTTTTAGCCATCATGGTATCAATGTTCATGGGGCAGGTTGGGTGTGATAGGTCATGAGAGATGTCAGAAAAATCTTTTCTTGTTTCCTCCTAGTGGCGCACAATACTTGAATATGGGTTGCTGTAAGAAAACAAACATAGGACTTTCTCTATTTCTTTCTTTCTCTTTAGAAGACAGAGAGAGAAAGCTCCTCTTGTTATGTACATTCACCCATACAGACACGTCCATGAAAGGCTTGTTGATCTGAGAAATGAATCTCAAAAGAGATTAATGCATAAAAGGCCTCCTTTTCTTGATGATGCAGGAAGGGTGGAGCCTTGCAGAAGTGTTTCGTGTCCGTTGCATGGTTGCTGCTCTGTATGTAGTCCCATATAGGCAAGAATTTCATCTTCTTTTTACACAATTGAACACTCAATGGAGTAATGTGTCTGCTACTGTGGCTGGCTAGCCTCAAACTTGATCCTTATAGTTGATACAACAGGAGTCTCTCCCACGAGTGGAACCTTAGATGTTACTCCATTTTGGAGTTGCAGAAGAACAGAAGTTTTCCTGTTCTGAATAGCAAAATCTTGGATGTTTCTTGTCCGTAGGAGGGTCATTACCAAGGGTTGTTCTGAATTAAATGGGGTTCTGGGAGGGCTGAGTTACAAGATGATATCCTTCACAATTGGTTCACTTAAAAGATGTGCTCTGAAGACTAGAACCCATTTGGATGCATACTCACATGGCTATTTGTGATGGTTTTCTGTTGGTTGCGTGTTGCGTGCTCCCAACTCGAGTAGGTTGGTTCCATGTGATGCATGTGGCTTGACAACTGAATAGCCTACAGTAGTTCGCAACTACTTTATAATTTGTTCTGTCACATGCATTTCTTGTTCTAGAATGTACCAGGAACACTTGGGACCCCTATGAACATACTTTTTTGCTGGAAATCTGCAGCTGTGGGTTTGGAACCAGGTCCATATTTGAACTGTAACCCAGGCATGTCTTTGGGCCCTTCAAGGCTGTTTAAAAGCCCAGCCCAATGTTGCTTGTCAAATCATGTTTTGAATCCAGGTCTCCACTTCTGATTTTCCAGAAGGCTTGTTTGCACCTCGTGAAGTTTTACCAATGCAGTTCCGCTCATTAAATTTAGCTGCCGACAATATGTCTGTGACTAGAAGAGGACCATGCAATTGATTAGTCTCTTGCTTTTTTAAAATAAAAAAAATCATCGCACAGATAATATTGTCCTTTTTTCTATGTTTTTGGACTTAAATGGTCCAACGAATGGTGGCATTAGCCTTATATAGTTTTACTGTGCAGTGCGCCTTCATCATTAATCGAGCACCAGTTCAGAAAAGAACTTCCTCTTTTGTATATATATCTCCAGGAAGCTCCCATTAAGAAGGTACTCATACTTGTCAGTAGAAATTCAGGGATAATACAACTGTAAATGATTTTATGAAGATATATTTGACATCCACAGTTTCTATGTGAATTTCTGATCTACCTCTATGCATGTAGGTTTGTTGGAAAGATGTGATGCATTGGATGTGGCCTCTTTTCACCGAGTCTTGGGGATCATGGAGATACGATGATTTGAATCTTAGCGCTATCCCTTTCACAGTAGGTGTTGTCTACTCAAGATTCCTTGTACGCTAAGATACATTATATTGCTATAACTCAGTTATTCAGAAAACAAAAATTTTGTGGATATGGTACTCATGAAACAAAAATGTAGCAGCACTTAAGAGAGATAGAGAGAGAAGAAACGAAGAAGCAAAAGCTGGTCACCTTGTTATTATAATATACATTGGTAATTTGGTACATGAAAAAGCTGCACTCCCTTTCCCTGCTTCTATTCTTTTCTCTTCTCATGGTTTACTCATATATTTTCTTCTATGATATTGGGCACGTACGCTCGCGACCGACTTCACCAAATCACAATTGAACAGAAGAGAAAAATAATGTACCCACTGGGGCGTCATCGTGCAAGAAGGAGACCGTCGTATCCACTACCTAAGAAGAAGATACCTTTGATTGGTCTTTTGATTCGTCCTTAGGTCCATCTTTCATATTAAAATTACTACTGGGTGGTTTAAGAAGAACAGCTCCGAGACCTATTTCATTTGGAGACACCAGCAGGGAGTTCGCATTATAGATTAATACTACGTTCTCTGTCGAATCAGGAACATGTTCCACCGTATAGCAAGGGTCCATTTGCAGGCTCTTGATATGCGACAAATCGGTTAATGTCGTTCCCGACCTGTTCCTTGAGTTTCCTGCAAACAATATTGAGCCATCACGTTATGAACTGACAGTATGTATGACTCATGAAGGGGATAACAGTACTGAATTATGAACTAACAATTAATATGTATGACTACTCAAGAAAAAAGAAAAAAGTGGATAACCTGGGATTTGTTCTTCGTCCGCCTTTTTTAATATGGTGCTGTTCTGGGGTCTTGATATTACAGACATTAATGAAGTGCATTTGGTGGCAGTTGGATCGGCGGCACAACTTGGGACATGGACAATGGCATCCGACTTCCTAATCCGTCTCTTGAGACCTCGGAGTTGCTCGTTGGGAGCATAGTTCTCAAGAGTTCTTTTTCTACCATACCATAATCCACATGCATTGCACAACACTGGCTTCTCAGGTGGTCCGTTTCGCCAATGTGGAGAGACTGTAATTAGTTTCATTAATAACAGTAACCAACAAATTAAGTAGTGATCGATCATGATTCATAGGTATATGTGTGTTTCTTTTTCTTTTAATTTATTTTTTTAAGTCGACTGTTTCGACTATTGTTGAATTAGTGAAGATGATTTTTTTTTTTTACTCGTTAACATCATATCACAGGAGAACTCACTCTTAACCCCACAATGGTTGCATGGCCCTTGCCACGATCCCATGTCCCAAATAGATCAAGATGTGACTTCAATCTCCTGCAATCCGAAGTATAACAGTTTAATGACTGTCGAGAAAATTCACTAGCACAGAAAATTTAAAAAAAACATTTACACTGTATATTTCATGGAAACCAAACAAGAGAATGAAAGAACTTCAAAAGAGTCTATTAATTATTTTTTACACGGCAAAGATTCATCCTCATCTAATAATAGGCTACTTGATGGACACTGCTCTGTCACTGCAGAGCATACGTGAGGTAATCTTGGTTTGTTCGCAAGGAGGAGAGCATTTAGCTTCTTTCTTATTCTTTCTTTCTCTTTCTCGTTCTCTTTCTTTTCTTTTTTTTCTTGGAGTATTTTCTCCCAAAAAGGGAAATACCATTTAAATTTGCTTTTCTACGAGAATATATATTGACAGTGGAAACAGACTGCTATACTTACCAGAAAAGTTGGTGGTTTTGGCCCGGCAGCGTCACGTTGTTGAAGGGAAATAAATAAACTGTGCATATATGATGGCTATACATGAAAGTTGCGAGCGAAAATGTCGATGGAGGATGGTGGTGGTGATGAGTAGGCCGGAGGAGAAGTACGTATTTGCACTTAAAGGACTCTTGGAGGAAGATGTGTTTGCCTGCGAGCGTTGCAAATAACGTCTTTATATGGTTTCCTGAGCTTCTATAGGGTTCTCTTTGTATTTTTACAGACATCTTAATTTAGGGTTAAATACTCATTTCATCGGTAGGTTTTGATCATTTTTAAGGAATTGTTGTTTTTAAATTGATTATAAAGGTCTATAAATTTATAAGTTTTATCAAATAAATCATTCTTTTAAAATTTTATTTTCAAAATTAATGAGTGCCAATCATAAGTTCATACTTATAACCCAAAAATTAAAATAATGTGACTTATCATTTTTAAAAAGTTTTTTTCTTAATTTTTATTTTTTAAAATAATTTAAATAGTTTAGTTTGTTTTATATTTTAAAAAAAAAAATTAAAAAAAAAAATTAAAAAAATTATAAGTCTCAGTGATTTTAGTTTGGTTGACATGTGTATTAAAATTAGTGTGTGAATAGTTAGTTTATACGTACAAATTTAATGAAATGACTTATTTAATAAAAAATTGTAAACTCAAAAATTTTTATTATCAATTTAAAAATATAATGATTATTTATTAAAATGGGTCAAAACCCATAGACTAAATAGGTATATAACCTCTCAATTTATTGTTTTTTTTCCAATCCCTTAATTCACATGAGAATTGTCATAAATTAATTTAACTACCTACATTTTTTGAGAATTTCTTGCACAGGCAATAATAGAGTGGGAAGGGTGACAAATGATAAATTAGTATTTTTGGGTTAAAGTGAATTCACCGATGAACCATTATTTTACCAAAAAAAAATTACTATAAGTAGAGAATCAAGATTTTACCGTTATATAACTAAAATTTGAAAGATTATCTCGTTTCTTTTTCCTCAATTTCTTGCAAATGCTTAAAAATTTGGATTAATTCCGTTTTTGGAAATATGTTTTGAAGAATTGTAGCATGCTATTCACCATTTGCAAGGCGAATATTTATCATCATACCTATGAATATGCATGGTATAGCCGTATAGGTGGATGCGTTCCCTTAGGAGACTAGTTAGATTTTCCAAGAAAATCTCTTTCTTATAGTTTCTCGGCAGCCAAACAGACTGTCGTAGTGTCGCTGTAGTCACAATTCAACTGCCTTCAAGTCTGTGAGAGAAGGAAAAAGAGCTTTGTTTGTAGCACGTGGTAGAATAATAATGGAGGCGGAGACGGAGGAAAGAACCAAACCGATTGCTATCTTCATGGCCTTCGGTACAAAAGGCGACGTTTACCCCATCGCCGTAAGTCTGCTCCTCCATTCTATTTACGTTTGGTCGCTCCGAGACTTCTAGAGAGAGAGAGTCTATTTCCGGATTAACCGCAGAGTGCTTCGCTTTGCTTGGTTTAGTTGCTTGATTTATTGGGTTCAAATCATAGACTTAAACACACAAGAATATAAAATTTATATCTTTAGTTTTCTCAGCAACCAAACAGAATTACATCTATTTCAAGTTTACAAAGGGCTGGACTTTGGAGAAATAGGCAACTGTAGAGAGACAACTCAAGTTAGAAGTGGATAATTGCTTGTGAAGATCTTACTATGGATAGCTTCCGATTTTTAGGAATTTATATGCGCAATTTATTATGTTCTTAATGTCGGCCAACTAAATTTTCACTTTTCCTTTCTTTAAGGAATTGCTATTATTAAGACATTATTCTTCAGCTAAAAAAATAATACTTCAGAGAATTGAGTTCTGCTTTTTGCTATGCATGTAGATTGGTTTCTATTTACAATGCATGTAGATATTGTTGAGATAATGCTGTTTGTAACAGTTCCAATATTCCCTCCCTCCCTTCCTCACTCTATAGGCCATTGCTGCAGCTTTTGCTTGTGACCAGAGACAATACAGTGTCAGCCTAATAACTCATTCAGCACAAGAGGTTTGTGCTGAATTGCTTTTGAAGTTTTAAACTTCTAATTTAGTAATTTCTAATGGCATAACCATATTGCTGAGGTTATTTCTGACCAGTATGGATGATTTGGTGCTAGAATTGGAAAGAAATGTCAAATGAAACACAGAAAGTATGTTAAGGTACTTCTAGGGAAGCTTTTTTATTATTATTATTATTTCCCACTTGATCCCCTAGGATCTTTTTGTTTTCGAAATTGAGTTAATTCTATCAATAATTAAAGATGAGAATAGAAGACATGAAGGCAACCCAAAAAGCTGTATCTTGTAAGCAACTCTAATACTAATCCCAATATGCGGCTTGAGATTAAAAAAAAAAAAGTAATCAAAATAACAAGCTGCATCACTAACAAATGAACAACAAACAAGAAATCCCACTAATTTGGGAACTCTGTAATTGAGCTAAGAAGATCAGTCTTTACTTGTGCTTTCTCCCACTGGGTTGGTCTTACATGCATCTTTTGTTATGCCATGGGGATTCTTGTCTGCCCTGTGGTTGCATAAAACTTGAATATTAATTTTAAAAGCTTTGTTATAGCGACAGAATGATGAATGCCTCTATAGTTTGGGTTTTTTTCCTTGTAAGTGTCCTGTAGTGTTCTTCAATGCCAATATAGCTAGCTTTTAAATTATATGAGTTTTTGTGGTTATCTTCACTGGAGGAAAAATAGACCATTGAATAAATTGACATAAAACTATTTGCAAAAGTTCATATTCCTTTTTTTTTTTTTTTTTTTTTGATAAGTAATCTCAGTTTTATTAAGAAGAAAAAGAGAAAGATGTGAAGTCATGTACTGACTTCACCGAAGTCACTTAAAGCATACAAATGAAAAAAACTAAGAAATCAAAATAGTCTAAGAATTGACCCCCCAACAAAGCAGTAGCCCAAAAGAAGAGAGAATGGAACACATCGCCCTGCAAACTCCCTAGAGACGAAGCCGAATCCTCGAAACACCTTCTATTCCACTCCCTCCAAAGGCACCACCAAATACACGCAGGAATATTCCTCCAAATCACCTTGGCTGAAGGATCCACAAAATTCTGTCCCCAACAAGAAAGGACATCCACCACCCTTTCAGGCGAAAGGACATCCACCACCCTTTTAGGCGTTATCCAATTAACATTCAAAATACCAAGGACATGCATCCAGAGGCCTCTAGCAACCGGGCAATGCAATAACAGATGATTAACAGATTCTTCATCACCCTTACACATATAGCACCTCTCTGTGACATAAACACCCTTTCTTCTGAGATTATCAATAATCAAAATCCCACCATGAGTAGCCTCCCAGACAAAGAAATTTAAAATTGTGTCATGCCTTTTCTGAAAGCCTAGTGGATAATTTTGAGCAGAGCTTGTTGATGTCATGATTCCTTGGTTGCAGAACTTAGGCCATCACTTGGCAGAGAAACATGTTGCTTATTATCCAATTTCATCGCCACCTGTTCTTTCTGCTGATCAAAATAATGAGACTACTGCAGGTTTGGATTGCTACCTTTGGTCACCTTGTTATTTATATACATTGTTAAATTACCTCTGGCTAAATTGGTTGTCTCTACAGCAATTAACAAGCTTACATTTCCATGCTTTTGCCAAAGGTTTAGCGGGTCCTGTTTTCTTATTAGGATCAGCCTCTCTGGAGTCATCCTTTTCGGTGCAGAAAAGAACGGTTACAAGAGAACATAGACGTGAATGCTCTTCTCTAGTTCAAAGGATATTCGGATGTGGCCCCATCTTGGAGGGCGATTTTGTTGTGATCAATTTCTTCGCATTGGTATCTTTTAATTGGATTTTCAGAAAAAAGTTGCAGAATGGTTGATGAACATTTACATTTTGATGTTGATCAGGATATCATCCTGTCAGTGGCAACATTTTTTTGTTTTGATAAGTAAGTAAAAAATATATTAAAATAAAATTAACAGTACAAAAGACTGTACTGAGAACATCTAAAGCATACAAGCTAGAAAACTACAGAAATCAGAAATATCGAAAAAACGAAACCCCAACACAGCATTAGACCAAAGAAAAAGGGACTGCAGCAGCTGACTCTTTAGGCACTCTAACGTTAACTCTTGGTTCTCAAAACAACGATTATTTCTTTCCCTCCACAAACACCACCAAATACAGGAAGGTATCATTCCCCACACCACCAAAGCTGTTGGGTCTTCCTCTTCCTCTTCCCTATTAGGCCTTGTGGGAAGGGTGTTGCAGTGGCAACATTTAATCAGGACAGATCAGGAAAGAATCTAAAACACTTTACTGTGGAAATGTGTGGGATTACTTGCAGAAAAGTGATATTCTTTGAAAAAAAAAAACACTAGCAGAATTATTCATTGAAAGAAAAGATAGCGGAATTATCTTCCCTTCTTATTTGATAGTTAAGACTACAGACAGAGTCCTTTTTGCCATCATGGTATCAATGTTCGTGGGGTAGGTTGGGTGCGATAGGTCATGAGAGATGTCAGAAAAATCTTTTTTTTTGTTTCCTCTGAGTGGCACACAATACTTGAATATGGGTTGCTGTAAGATAACAAATATAGGCCTTTCTCTATCTCTTTCTTTGTCTTTACATATGTATATGCGTGAGTGCAGACGTGTGAGTATGTTTATATAGAAGACAGAGAGAGAAAGCTCCTCTTGTTATGTACATTCGCTCATACAGACACGTCCATGAAAGGCTTGTTGATCTGAGAAATGAGTCTCAAAAGTGATTAATGCATAAAAGACCTCCTTTTCTTGATGATGCAGGAAGGGTGGAGCCTTGCAGAAGTGTTTCGTGTCCGTTGCATAGTCGCTGCTCCATATGTAGTCCCATATAGGCAAGAATTTCATCTTCTTTTTACGCAATTGAACACTCATGGTGGTAATGTGTCTGCTACTGTGGCTGGCTAGCCTCAAACTTGTTCCTTATAGTTGATACAACAAGAGTCTCTCCCATGAGCGAACCTTAGATGTTACTCCATTTTGGTGTTGCAGAAGAACAGAAGTTTTCCTGTTATGAATAGCAAAATCTTGGATGTTACTTGTCCAAAGGAGGGTCATTACCTAGGGTTGTTCTGAATTAAATGGGGTTCTGGGAGGGCTGAGTTACAAGATGATATCCTTCACAATTGGTTCACTTAAAAGATGTGCTCTGAAGACTAGAACCCATTTGGATGCATACTCACATGGCTATTGTAATGGTTTTCTGTTGGTTGCATGTTGCGTGCTCCCAATTCAAGTAGGTTGGTTCCATGTGATGCATGTGGCTTGACAACTGAATAGCCTACAGTAGTTCGCAACTACTTTATAATTTGTTCTGTCACATGCATTTCTTGTTCTAGAATGTACCAGGAACACTTGGGACCCCTATGAACATACTTTTTTGCTGGAAATCTGCAGCTGTGGGTTTGGAATCAGGTCCATATTTGAACTGTAACCCAGGCATGTCTTTGGGCCCTTCAAGGCTTGTTTAAAAGCCCAATGTTGCTTGTCAAATCATGTTTTGAATCCAGGTCTCCACTTCTGATTTTCCAGAAGGCTTGTTTGCACCTTGTGAAGTTTTACCAATGCAGTTCCGCTCATTAAATTTAGCTGCCGACAATATGTCTGTGATTAGAAGAGGACCATGCAATTGATTAGTCTCTTGCTTTTTTAAAATAAAAAAAATCATCGCACAGATAATATTGTGAATGTTTCTTGGTTTTTGGACTTATATGTTCCAACGGATGGTGGCATTAGTCTTTTATAGATTTACTGTGCAGTGCGCCTTCATCATTCGAGCGCCAGTTCAGAAAAGAACTTCCTCTTTTGTATAGATATCTCCAGGAAGCTCCCACTCAGAAGGTATTCATACTTCTCAGTAGAAATTCAGGAATAATACAACTGTAAATGATTTTATCAAGATATAGTTGACATCCACAGCTTCTATGTGAATTTCTGATCTACCTCTATGCATGTAGCTTTGTTGGAAAGATGTGATACATTGGATGTGGCCTCTTTTCACTGAGTCTTGGGGATCATGGAGATATGATGATTTGAATCTTAGCCCTGTCCCTTTAACAGTAGGTGTTGTCTACTCAAGATTCCTTGTACGCTAAGATACATTATATAGCTATAACTCAGTTATTCAGAAAACAAAAATTTTGTGGATATGGTACTCATGAAACAAAGATGTAGCAGTACTTAGAGAGATAGGGAGAGAAGAAACAAAGAAAGCAAAAGTGCCATGCTGTACGGTTGGGATGCTGTCCAGATCTACGAGGCTTCTCTGGTTTTCTGCTTAAACTTATCCTGGTGCTTCTTTCTTGAATTCAGGATCCAGTGACAGGTCTTCCCACATGGCATGATAGGCCTCCATCCCCCCTAGTATTGTAAGTCAGGAGCTTCATACAAAATACAGATATGTGTGTGTGCGTGCGCCTGTGCATGTGTGTCTTGTGTTGATAGAGATATATATTTACATGTATACATATATGCATGGATGTATGTATATAAGAAATAGAATAGAAACTGGCAGCAGCAATAGGATTTCTCCTATTTTGGAACACAGGACAACCATGTCTCTGTATGCTTCTTCTTCTCAAGCATTAGTTGAACTTAGCAAGCATTATTATTTTTATATCCAATCATGCTGACCTATAATGTCTTATTTAACTGGCGGAAGTTTGATATCAGAAGGTTAACACCTTTAAGTTCCGAGGGTTTTTCCTTTTTTGGTTTCGTTGTTACTTTTATTTTTGTTTGGATGCAAGATGAAATCCAAATATTTTTTTCACTAGCAAATGTAAGTCATAGTGATGAGGACATTTTCGCTTCGTTGATGGTGCTATAGTGATGATCACTACCAGTTAACTCTTCATTGATGATTTGGTTTGAACAGCATCCTTGTTCAACAGGATTTCTTCGTTATCATGACAAATTCGTTCCTTTGCCTATAATCTAATGCCAATGCCAATATTCACTTTTTTCACTGAATTTGAATAACAGGTATGGATTCAGCAAAGAAGTCGTTGAATACCCCGGTATACTTATCTTTCATGATTACATTTTTTTATAATTTATTTCTGAGATGAAAGAAAAAAAAATGAAACTAAGTAGGGGCAGATTGGAGTTAAATTTGGCCCAACTAAAAATGCAAAATAGCAAAGTCATATGCCATATGGCTCTAAGGTTGCCCTTGTTCTTTCTAGATCGGAAAATTTTGTGCCCTATGATGAAAGAATCTTTTGTTCTTCAATTTATGTTCCTCTAATTTCATGGCCATGTTTATTTTTCTACGCAGATTACTGGCCATCAACTGCCCGGGTTTGTGGCTTTTGGTTTCTGCCTATGGAATGGCAGTTTTCATGTAAGAAGTGCTGTGAAAGCTCTGCACTTGTTTCTTCAGGGCATCTGCAGAGGAGAGATGAACTATGCTCAGCTCATCTTGTTTTGCAAACTTTTCTAAAGAGTATGCCAACACCACCTATTTTTGTGGGGCTGAGTTCTGTTGGCAGGCAAGTTGCTCATTTTGTTTCCTATTGGATCTCTTGCTATTTACCTGAAGTCCTGGTTAATCTCAGTTGACAGTGTTAATTAGGTCGGAACATCATTATGTGATTATAGCAGGTCCAGCCTATTGATTATCGTTGCACTTAAGTATTAATAAAAAAAGGTCTTGATGCCACCGTTTTAATTATCATAGTGCCATTATTCTCTTTGCCCTTATTTGCTTTCTTGAACTGAGGTTCTTTTTTTCTTTTTTCTTTTTTTGTCTTTTACAGCATGGGTTTTATGAAGAATCCTCAAGCATTTCTTCATGTTCTTCAAACTGTTATAGAGATCACAAGTTACAGATATATTCTTTTCACAGCTGGCTTTGAACCTTTAGATGCAGCCATCCGTATGATCACTGTGGAAGTATCATCATGTTTAAGTCAAAGACAGCTCAGTGAAGATTGCATCTCTCTCTTTAACTGTCAACTCCTCTGCTTCACTGGGTGAGTATGTCTCTTGAATACTTGGAAACCTTTTGAAAGAATATGAATACTGTTAATTAAATGATTCTACAGATAATTGTAACATCTCTCAAATTTATGCACGTTTATTTAGATCTCAAACACATGACTGGCAGACTCCCAAGCTGCGAAGGCAATTAGAAAATAGGCTTCTCAACTATAACACTTGAACACGTGCCATTACCTTGCATAAAGCTCCTTCCCTAACTTATGATTTCCCAAGGAAGATGTTCTGTGAGGGGCATTCAAACTATGGACGAATGATTTGCTTTCTCCTTCCTTTTTCTTCCAAGTATTTTTAGTTCTTGTTGTGGTGTTGGAAGCTAAGTGTTTACATGTCTTTATCTGTTCATTAATTTTAGAGTAATGTGGTATTTCCTGATATGTATGTCTGCCTCCCCATGAAACACTAAAAAGGATAATACCGAGAGTTGCTTTTTTATCATGATTAAGCCTCATTTTTTTTTTCTAAGCATTATTAAGCCTCATTTACTTTGTGAGGCGTAGGTTCTCTGGTGACATAAGTGCCATTCTATCATGACAGCTACTCAAACTTGTGGCAATTTCTGTGGTTGCAAAATCTCAATGTAGTCTATGAAGAAATCTGAAGTAGCAGGCAAAAAAAATAAGGAATTGCATCCTGAGCATACCTTAACATCTGACGTTCTTATCTTCTTTTAGCTGTTCAGTTTTGAACGCAGGTTAACATGTATGGTAATAGTTGTATATGGCTCTCAAAGAATCAGTAGCTCTTTATTAACTTAATTATAGATTTGTCTCTTCTTTTTTTATAACTTATTATTGTATTGCTAGTGATTCTTTATGGAATTCTTCTGTACATATTATGCGTATTTGCATGTCCCTCTTCTGTAACAACCAGGTTATTTACAAAAACTTGAGAGGGACTCATTAGCTTTACTCAGACTCATTAGCTTCCCAAATATAGCTCACAAAAAATTTAACATTCAATTGCGGTTGCTTCAAACAACCTACCTCTGATGTCCCCAACCTTGGTTTGTTTGTATATTGAACACCGAGGGATACGTTTTATATGATCGATGTATTGTAAACATTGCATTACACATTGCAAGAGATGATGCTTCATAAAGATAACAATTACAATTTGGATAGCATTAAATTTATTGGAATCAGGTCGGCTGAATATTATCTGTGCATAATTCAGAACACTGTAAACAAGACTTCAAGTAAGCTTCTAATTATCTTAGCATCTGGGAAAGAGCTTCACATGCAGAGCAGTAAACACTGTTTCATGAAAAAAGCACTTCCCTCATGGGATTGTTGGGTTTAAGTTTGTCCCCATATAATTTGTGGAGAGGTAGCTTTTGTTGATCCTAGTTAATTACTTTCCTGCTATATGGTAGGAAGGGCATGCATCAGCACACAATGTAGTACTTTTTTGCTGATTCCTGATATCCTTCTAATAGAGTTCATTTTGATCATTGTTTTCCTCTCTGGAAATTGATCTTCTCGTCACATATTAGTTCCATGCCATACAAGTGGCTGTTTCCAAAATGTCTGGCTGCAATTCACCATGGGGGCAGGTTGGAAGATTCTGCTATGATTTGTATTGACATTGATCATCTTATAGAAACGTGAAATAAGCAAGATCCTAATAGTCTTCATGTTTTCTGTCCTTGTGTAATATTAGTGGAGTAACTGCTGCTGCATTACATGCGGGAATACCACAGGTTAGACATGAATCTAAATACTTTGGTGCTTTACGGAAAATAGTGATGAAATCTGGAAAGGCCAGTAATGCTTGAAAATGTGATGCATCTTTATCTTGGTTTTGACAATCTTGGAATGGTACTATGATGCTAAGTTCCTCTCTCTTCATTCTTGCTTTCTTCTCTTCCTATGTGCTGTTTGTTGTCTTTCAGTCCTCTAATTAGTGTATTGCATCCCCAAACACAAACAAAAAAACCTAACCATCCTTAATGTCTGAAATTTCTTGCCTTTAATCACTAACCCTATGCTTGTATCCATGTGTTCCTGCTGCTGATATTGTAAAATCTTGCATCAGCAAGATTTGGTGTCTGGGTGTGGGCATCTGACGTGTACCTCTTTCATTTCATTTAAAAGATTCTTGTGTTTCCGTGCCCCTTTGAACCCCCAAAATGGACAATTTCCTTTTCTTGTCAGTGAAACATATAGACAATTTATTAGGAGGGTAAGAGTGATCCTACTCACACTTGACCTAGTGCTCAAGTGACAGGGCCAATAGGAGCCAAGAACATCATAAGGGGTAGAAAAATAAGCTCTAATTCTTCCGTTAACTCAGTATGGCAAGCGTTTGGTTAGTGCATATGTGCCTGCATTTTGCCTGTATTTATTTTCTCATTTCATAGATATTACATTAGCAAGATGGCTTCTGCCATTTCATGTCCTACTATGCCTAACTGCACTGTGCAACTGTCAGAATACATTACCGTAAGCTTTTATGTTTCTCTCCCTTCCATGACTTTGGAAGACAGGTAGTATGTCCATTTATCCTAGATCAGTTCTATTGGGCTGAGCGGATGTTTTGGCTTGGAGTTGCACCAGAACCACTGAAAAGAAACCACTTGCTTCCTGATAAAGATGATGACAAGAGCATCAATGAAGCTGCAACTGTACTATCAAGGGCAATAGCTACTGCATTATCTCCTGAAGTCAAAGCATGTGCAGTAGAAGTTGCTGAGAGACTTTCTCTGGAGGTAATACCCAATCTTTAAATGTAGATGCATTTGCCGAGGGTGTTTCTGGAACACCAAACTTGAGTTATGTACTTGAATTTTGTTTCTCTCCTTGAGCTCATTTTAAGATAGGGTTATATAGTGGTGGACGTAATGCATGTGTATCTCTGCGTACTTGTGTGGTGTGCGTGAGAGGAGAGACAATGACGTTATCTATTACGTTAGTAATTAAGGTTATATGTGACGTAATTCATTATCTTTATCAAAAAAATAATAATTAATTATCTTTATAATCAATTGCAAGGCTAATGCTTCTTTCTACTTTCAGAATGGTGTCTTGGAGGCCGTGAAGAACCTCAAGGAAGAGATGAGTTGTCCACATTGAGATAATCAAGTAACTCCTTAGTCCTTCCTAGATTTGCTCCCTCTCTCTCTCTCTCTCGATTTTCACGTTAGATGACTTGTCTCCTGGGGTCAAAAAGATCGGCCGCATTAGGGGATTTTTTGCGACCCTACGAGCCGCTTTCTTAACGATTTTCCTTCATGAACTTTAACTAACTCCAACTCAAAGAAGAATGCATACTCCCGAACCATAGTCCAACAAAAGACTTTTCCACTCGTGAACTTTCTTTATTGTGTAATGTTGGTACTTTTTTCGCTTACTTTGTTAGTGAGCTTTTAGTGTTTAGGTGGTAGATCCAGGAAATTATGAATAACATAGACTTCAACCCTTTTCGATAATTTACTTTTTGCTTATTCTTTACACAATTTTTTTTTCTATGAGATTTGCCTTTTGCTTTTGACGTGTAGCGAGTAAAGAGGTAGGTTGGCTTTTCTGAAAGTTTGAACTAACAACTGCAGATCGCAGTGGCATATTCCGAATCTAATTATTGCTTTATTTGCGAAGGTAAAACCATGGGGTAAATTGTACCCCAAGTCCAAAATAAACAGCACGAAGGTCACGTATATTGCTTCACACGAAGCACTATATACATCTGCGTGCATATCATTTTGCTGCAATCTTCAAGGTATACTTTTTCTGGCTTGGCAGATTAGCATTAAATGAGTGAATGAGTTCCATCTTCTTGCCCCAGAAAGAGTGAATGGACGGCATGAAGTTCAAATATGGCTGCTTTGTAATCCACACAGACAACCATAACTCTGGCACTAATAAGTTGGGCTCGGATCACAATAACTCACCTTCGTTTTCTTTTCTTTTCTTTCTGAAATGACTTCTGAGAGAAAAAGTAGGTTGGGTGGGAGGGGTGTCTGTTCTTGACTTCTACGGCATCGTAGTGGCTTTTAATATTTTATACGAAGGTAATGGAAACATTTTCCTTTCCTCCATTGATTTCATCATAGGTGGAGTACTTGCATTGGGTCAGCCTCTGCTCAATATCTACGGAACTTGTAGACCTAGGTCCAAGACTCCAAGTTTTTGATAATGTTACCATTGTAGTGGGTAGTTGGCTCAATTCTTTGAAATTTACTTTTGAGAATGTCGGCATTGTAAAGAACAGCTAGGCTTACACATATCCTCCACCACCCTGGAGAAGAAGGATGTACCCCCCGTTTTGCAATATATGTATGTTTTTTTATTGAACTTTATCTGTTGATTTTTATACCAAGATGATCTTTACATATATGCAACTACTTGTACATATAGTTTAGTACTATATTCATAAATCTTGAGACTTTAAAAGTATTTTAATATAAGAATAGAATACATATTTTGTATTTAATACATTGATGAACAATATAAAGGATAACTTTTTCTTTTTAGGGAAACTTTTGAAATGTGAATTATGATGTCAATGTCACTTTGGGGTTGGAACTATTACGTTCATCATATTGAATCCTTAAACTACTTAAATTTATTAATGTGTGCTCGTAAATATAATTCGACAGTTAAAATTATGTTTATAAGATGTAACACGATTTTGATGATCGGATCTTTTAAGGAGTGTAGATTAATGAAAATTTATAATTCGAAGGTTCAATGTGATAAACTTATTATTTTAGACTCTTAAAGTGACATTAACCCTATAGTTTAAGGGTACAAAATGATTTTTTTTTTAAATTCAATATAAAGGACAACCATTTCTTCATGCATATGCAAGATAAAAGAAGAATTACTCTCGTCACTCTCTTAACTCCGTTACTCTAACTAAGAAATTGAACTGTTTTGCTCGCTTCATCCTTATAATTGTCACTAATACCAGTCCTATTTTAAGCAATCAAAATTCCATAGCAACTTTTCATAAACTTGGGCATCTTCTCTTAGTATATGTAAACTCATTCGCTAATTACTCAATTACTCTAGGAGACTAGGTCAAGTGGGAGTAACATTTTATTGAATTTTGATCTCTTAAATTGTCTTGTTTATCGCTCAACTAGCCACCACAGTCGTCAAATTTTGAATAACTCAGCAAACCTTGGAGGTCTTTTCAGTCTAGATGACCAAGTTCAGTAAATTTTCCGCGTGGCATATCGTCGTCTTCCAACCTGGCAGTTCAAACAGATCTTTTTCCATTGTCCATAACCTTTAATTATGGCATCGCGGTCAAACAAATGGGTCCCAACAAGTCCACTACCACCCCCATTAAAAGGGCCACCTTCCTTGTTAAGCTCCTCACACTCTCTCTCTCTCTCTCTCTCTTCGCCCCTTCTCTTACTCTCTCTGTCTCGCTTAGGGTTCGATAAAGATGGCTCAGGGAAGATGCAGTGCAATGGTTGTTACTGTGGTTCTGTGCATGCTGCTGCTTCACTCTGAGATGGCTGATGCCGCTACATACACAGTCGGAGACGCAGGTGGTTGGACCTTTAACGTTGCAGGCTGGCCCAAGGGAAAGCGCTTTCGGGCTGGTGACGTTCTTGGTTAGTGTGAACCCTTAGTCCTAATTGAGAGCCTTTCTTAATGCAATTTTCTCTATTTAGAAGACCCACTGTTTTAGAACACTCCGTACTCATCTAGACTCACACTACCTAGTACGACAGTTTTGGTGCTCAATCGTGTAATTTATTGATTTTTTTTGTTTAATAATTGCTAGGCAGTACTTAATTTCTTTTATAACAACTTTGTGGTATATAATGACTGTGGATCCTGTTAAAACGTCATTTTGCAGTGTTCAACTACAGCCCTGCAGCTCACAACGTGGTTGCTGTGAACAAAGCAGGGTATAGTACGTGCAAAAGCCCACCAGGTGCCAAGGTGTATCAGACTGGGAAAGATCGGATCAAGCTCGTGAAGGGTCAGAACTTATTCATCTGCAGTTTTGCTGGCCACTGCCAGTCTGGAATGAAGGTTGCCGTCACTGCCGTCTAATGCACTCGCCATTAGAGCGAGCTTTTATGTCTTTACCTTACTATATCTATATATGTTTCTACCAGGATATGTGCTGGATCTGAGTTTAGTGTCGGTTCTCTGTCTACTACTATATATGTCGGTGACAATGAAATAAATTAGCAGAAGCTTGGAAGGAAAAACAATTTGCATGGCTTTTAATTTGGTGAATGGAAAATGAGTTGGTGTTCGTCATAAGTTAGCATTAATGTATAAAACAAAACCAGGAGAACATTAAAGATGAAACTTAAAATAAGGATTCTCGGCAACTTTATGTTTGAGTTGTAATTTTATGTCAAAGAGAGAGAAAAAATATGTGGACTCTATTTGTTTAAAATTTTATATAAGTAATATTAAATAGTATAAAATATACTTCTTAACGGAGTTAGGATATTTTTTTAGAGGAAGTAAATTAATTTATTATTATTATATAAAGAAATTAAAAATTATAATTTTATATATGAATTATAATTTATAATAAATAAAAAATATGTATAATATTTTATAATAATTTTAATTTAGATACATCAAAAAATAAAATATTAAAATTTATAATTTTATAAATTTTTTATTATGACTGAGTTTGATGATATTTTAAAGAATAAAAATAATTATTAACAGTTTTATATTAAAAGTTACAGCAATAATATCTGTTATATACCTTAAAAGAGATAAAATATTTTAACTTCAAAAATCTTAGAGATTATATTTATTTTAAAAATAAAATTTTAACTTCAATAACTTTGAAAAATAATTTCATCTTCAAAAATTATCTTTCAATGAGCTTTTGTATTTCCAATACAAAACTCTATAGCAATATATTTTGTAGATTGAAATTTCAAAGTTCTTGGAAGAATTTTTTTAAATTCTTTAATCATAAAAATTTCCTTAATATTAACTAAATTCTTTAAAAAGTTATGTAAATATGAACAATTTTTTCAAAAAAAAATTGGGGGCATTATAAAGAGGTGGGGGAATTTTTTTTTTCAAAATCCCTTAATATAGGGATTTTTTAAAAAAATTTAGTGGCGGTGGCCCCCCTCTCACCCCTGAATCCGATATGTATCTCTTTTCAAATCAAACAGTAAATTTCGAGAATTCTACCCACCGATAAGGACCGTAGACATCAATACGTACTTAATCGCCATAGGCGGACAGTGGGTCATGGAGGGTGCCAGTGTCCAAACGATTGTACGTAAAAGGGAGAAATAGGAAAGTGGAAAAAACCCCATGAAGCAGCCGATGATACTAGAAGCAAAACAAGCTTGAAAGTTGAAAGACGGGCAACCCGACCAATACGGCGGGACACGGGTAAAACAGGAAAGACGTCGTACTTCCAAGGCCTAAGTCACGTTAACAATGTTGCTATAATCCAAAACTGTAAAGAGCTTTGAATCGTGACAAAAGCACATATATAATATATAATCCGCGTCTATCCTCATTAGATCTGTTTTTTATATCGTATTAGTGCATAATCCAGACAAACAAAACACGCAGATTATTCGAAAACCGTGCAACTTCTTCAGTTTCTCGATTAAGCATCTTTTGGTGTGTGAAAACTCATGACCTTTGTGTTTCCTTCGTACGTTACATTTTTGTTCTTCCAGTAAAGTTCTTGTTTCGCCGCTGAGCTGAGCTTCATTGCCGACTAAATCCCTGTCACGAACTAGGAAACGCCACCATCCCTAATAGCTTCCTGCGGTTCACCGTCATGCCAGCCACCGCCACCAGACTTATGGCCGCCTCTGTTCCCCCTGAAAGCCGCTTAGCTAGGGTACTTTCTCTCAAAGTTTAAAGTCGCATTTATTTGCTTTTTCTGCGTTGGTTTTTCGTTAATGTCTATAATGTTATAGCTCGATTCATATGTGTGCGGCTAAGAACCAGATCAGCTCGAAAGCCTTCATATAATTTTGAGTCGTAACAGCCGAGTTAATCATGTTTGATTGTGGGTCTGAAACTGAACTTCTTCTGAGTTTTTCTTGAAAATAGTCTAATTATAGGCCCAATTCATATCCATTTAGATTATCTTAGTAATTTTTTTTTTCGGTCAATTCCAACTAGGCCTGCTTCATTTATTCTTTTAGAGAAGGCCCTGATCTTCATAGCAATTTTTTTTTTTTTCTAAACGGCCCGCTTCATGGTTGTTTAGAGGAAAACACCGACTTCAATCTTTGGGCCTGTTCTCTCTAGTAGTATCCAGACCCGAAATTTTTCAAGGTAAATGAAAAAAGTATTACCAACAAATTTAGTTCAGTAAGTACTGATTACAGGAGCGGATCCAATTTGTTTCCGAAGATCTAAACTTCAAATTCCAAGGTCCAAATATTCTGAACCTGTAGTGGCCCGATTTCATTTGCTAAATATGCCAAATGCAACCTAATTAATTAGGCAGGTAATTTACAATTGGACTTGTACCATCTCTGTAGATATTAATTTCCCAAAATTCCATAATATCTAGCATGATTTTAGTAAAAAATTTAATGTTTGAATCAATGTTGTTCCTTATCAATTGATTTTTCCTAGTGAGCAGCATGAGTTATAAGGTGTATATTATGTTCATGAGGTCCTGCATGAGATATATTCTTCCTTTCATGGTGATTGAAAAATAGTACTCTACAAAGAGTTCTTTCCCTAGGTCAGCTTATCGCGCATATTCTGTCATGTACGTCTTCAATTGTTAATTTCCTCTCATCCTTGTTTTAATTCCCCGTTGAGGAAATTTGCAAAACCAGATCATGTGCCAGGGAAGAGGCATTGCAGCTGTTGTCACAGTGCTGCTGCTGTGCATGCTGCTTCATTGCAAGAACGCTGATGCAGCCAGCTACACTGTTGGAGATGCTGCCGGTTGGACCTTCAATGTCCAGAATTGGCCAAAAGGAAAGAGCTTTAAGGCTGGTGACGTTCTGGGTAAGTATGAGCAAGTTTATCATGTCCAATTTCTTAAAGAGATATCCAACAGAAGTCATTTCTCCTCACCAGATCTTCATCTAAATTAAACGTGTCTTATTGTGTTTCTTACTGGTTAGGGCAGTGTTCAACTACATCCCACTGTTTCACAATCTGGTCGTGGTAGATAAAGAAGGCTACGACGCGTGCAGGGCCGCTGGAGACGCTAAGAAGTTCCAGACTGGAAAAGACAGCATCACGCTTGTGAAGGGAGGAAACTATTTCATTTGCACTTTTCCTTTTCACTGTCGTCTGGGAATGAAAATAGCCGTCAATGCGTCCTAGCCAATTTGAGATGGAAGGATTAATTCCTTGGGGTTCTCTAGATCTCCCTTTGTTTTGCAGAACTTTACAAGACACATTTGATTGGGAAAGAAATAAATGTATGCTGTCTTTCAAGGCGTGCTTAACGCAATAGAACAATTGAAATAACGTAAAGCAAAGATTTTGATATGCATGCAATTCACGCCTTTAATGATATCAAGGTTGCTGGCTCATGACTTCATGTTGCTGATCTGGTAATTGGTCTGCCAATATTGCTCCCAAAATAATTAGGCTTTAACTTATAATTCAAGTGGTCCTCGACAAAGATTGACGGGATTTCTTTTGGACCCGTTGGCTAATCATAAGATATTCTTTCTGTACACAGCCAGATGGCACCTCGTTGGCGGCAGTACTAATTAGAACAAGCTTGAAAAGGAATGTCCAAATATTACTACAGTTTTGACGATGATCACATTGCAGTTTGTAAGAGTAATATCAGATACAAGATATAATATCATATGATCATATCACTACAAAAAAAAAAGTCTGTGACGGCGGTCTTTTTAGCGGCTGTCGCCAAAAACGGTGCTAAATGGTGTTTTTAGCGGCGTTTTGTAAAAAACACTGCTAAATGGGGTTTATAGCGGCGGTCACTGACCGCTGTTACAAACCCCCTTTAGCAACGGTCTTTATAGCGGCAGTCACTGACTGCGAGTGACTGCCGCTATATACCCCCTTTAGCAGCGGTCTTGGTAGCGGCGGTTAGTGACTGCCGCTAAATGCCTAATTTTTAGCAGCGTTTTTTTTTTAAAAAAAGCTGCTAAAGGTGTACTCTACAGCGGCGGTCACAGTGACCGCTGCTATAGGTCTAATTTCTAGCAGAATTTGTCCACAAACGCTGCTAGAAATTAGGTATCTACAGCGATGGTCACTGTGACCGTCGCTGTAGAGTACACCTTTAGCAACATTTTTTTTCAAAAACGCTGCTATAGGTATAAATGAAAAAAAATGTATTTATTAATTATAAGTTATTTAATGTTAATAATTATTTTATATATTATTTTATTACTTTTAATATATAATTTTATTTTGTCATGTGTTTGAAAAATTCTATTTTAAGAGACCTACTTAATAAAATATGAAATTAAAAGAGTGTTGTGAAAATTAAAGTTGTTATATGGTCTTAGAGGCTATGATTTAGTCATTAGGTAGGTGCATATATATAAAGTACTTAGGTTAATTAGCACATATCAATTATATAATAAAACACATACTTTAAATTATAAGTATTATATATTATTACTCCCAACCTATTTTAATTAAGATTATTATACTAATTATAAAAAAGAGTATAAATAATGTACATTGCTATGTATTTAATACTAAGTATAAAGATTTTTAAATGCTATTACAATTTACAGATGACTTTAATTTACTAAAAACACATCACTACAAAATATAACTTATTATTAAAAAATTTGAAAAACTACAAATTAGAAGGGGGAAAAAAAAAAAAGCTTTGAAAGCACCTATTCCCGTGAACTCCCCCCCCCCCCGCTTCCTTCTTTTCCTTTCCTTTTCCGAACAGCGCCAAATTTCTCCTTTCCCGCCCAGCCCCAAATTCCCCCTTTCCCGATCGCTGCCCTCTCCGTCGACAGCCTCTCCCCTCTTCGTTAAAATCTCTAGCCCCTCCCCTTTTCCTCAAAGCTCCAGCCCCTCCTTTTTACGTCGAAGCTCCAGATCTCCCTCAAGCTCCCTCTCCCTTGAAATCTCTCAATCTCTCTCGCTCCCTCTCCCTCGAAATCTCACACTTTCTCTCTTAGTCACGCTGGTTCTGTCTCTCTCTCTCTATGGCCTCTCATGAGCTTGCTGCTTTTGTCTTGATTAGGTTTCAATTTATTAACATTTTTTTATTTGATTTTGTTTTCTATTAGGTTTTGATTTTCTAGCCAAGATTTAGGGATTTGAGTTGCTGTAGTATGATTAACGGTAAGCATTTTTTTTCCTATTTGATTTCGTTTTATATTGTTGTTGTTGGTGAAGATTGGTTTAGGGTTTAGAAAGATTAAAAATTTGGTAACTGTTATCTGGTCAGATTGTACATAATCTGTATGTTTGGTTTACCTCAGGACGATGCTCTTTTTTGCCTTTAGTTTTGCTTTTCTCTGATTCAAGTTTCGACATTCAGGGAGTATTCATTCATGCCTTTAAAGGTAACCAAACATCATTTTATGTTTGAAGTTCTGAAATCAAAGCAGTTCAATGAACCTGATTCTGGGTATTCATCTCTCCATTTTTTGTAATTTCAGTTACTGTTTGTGTTGTCATTTTTCGGTTCTTGTCTTTTGAATTATTTTATTTTCTCTTGCGTGTATGGAGGATATATTGTTAGTACTCTTCATCACACATATTTCATAGTCTTGTTACCCACTTCCACGCAAAAAGCTTGAGTTTACTGTTACACTCTTGGATCGATACGGACGTCCTAGAAAGCTTCTGTTCTCCGTAGAAATCATGGAAACTGTAGCCCTAATGGCGATGGAAGTCCAAATGAAAGTGACAGGAGTCGGAGAATTCCCAAGAAGCCCTAAGAGTGCTGGATATCATATTGAGGCAGCATGTTGCTAAACAGTGAGAGAATTATGTTGTTTAGTGGTTTCATTTTTCTACCTTTGGTTGTGTATCTTCTCTGTAGTTTTAGCTTATTCCAGATTGTCTGAAGCCATTTGTTTCTTTTTCAGGGGCTGCCTCCTTGTTCGTCAATCTTTCTTTCACAATGACCTAAGAAGTTTTGCAGATGTAGGAGGTGGTGTTCTAGGCTGTAGAAGACAACCCAGGGTGGCTTGTCTCTGAATTTTGGAGTGCCTCTAAAATGCCTCTATGTATTCTATATCTCTCTATGTTGCATCTGTTCAAGTTATTGGCATATTGTTCATTTTTTCTTATCCCGTTTTTCCTTTTCAATGGCAGAGTTACCACTTGGTGAAGATGGTGTTGGTGTTGATGGTTTACTGAGCTGCTTTTGCTAATGCTAGGATTAAAGTTATTTTTATTTTATGTTAGAAACTTGTATAGACTCTTGTGTTGAAAACTTGTAAGACTTGGTTATTTAATAAATGATGAATTATATTTGCTTTATTATCCTTGTTCTTAGGTTTTTACATCAATGAATTATGGTTATTAAAATAAATTTGTATTATAAATTAAAAATGCAGGTGTTTTTATAAATATAGTTGTTACTACGTTTTTCTTAAAAAAAAAAAAAAAAAACCGATAGGTCTACAGTGGCGTTTTCTAAAACGTTGCTAAAGACTTGTAGTAGCGTTTTAGAAAACGCTGCTAAAAAATGCAAAAATGTGTTTCGGGTCTTTAGTGGCGGTTGTGACCGTCACTTTAAGTCAAGATTTTCACCAACGGTCTCGAAAACCGTTGCTAAAACCTATCCCGACGGACATATAGATCGCTGCTAAAAAAACGTTGCTATAGGTCTTTTTAGCCTATAGCAACATTTTTTTGGCCCGACCACTGCTATAGGCCTATTTTTTTGTAGTTATATTGTGATTTGGTTGAGTCCAGGTCTTGTTTGGGCGTGATTCGAACCCACACCCAAACATGATCGATGCGGTTCTTCAAACATTTAGAGGTTATGCCCGCCAACCACTAGCTAGGCTAGCGCCCCATTACGCAAAGAACAAGCTAAGTGGGTTGGCAAGGGCTATAATTGGCTCCGGCCCCAACCTTCCAAAAGCTCCTTAAAAATAGCATATTGTTTATTCTTTTAATAGATTTTTGAATTTTTTATTATTATTTTTGACGCTCCAAAAATCTTTTTCATATAATTGGCGCCTCCAATAATTAATCCCTCGCTCCCCTCCGCATTACAGAACTTTATTTAGTTGGTGTTAGTATTTGCAATTTGGCCTTATATTCAAGACAAGTCTTCTTTCTTTCTTTCTTTTTTTTTTTTTTTTTCGCGAATCATCAAGATAAGCCAGTTGATCGTTTATGTAGAGCACGGTCTCATAGCTAGGTAAAAGTAAAAGGGACCTAGCAATACCGAGCGTATAGAGTGAGCAGCATCTCAGCTAAAGGCAATCAATCCTGTCATCTCTTTTTCAGAATAATTCTAGTGCGTACGTTGTGTAGTTGTCGGAGGTTGTGGTGGTTAATGCGAGTTGTTGGGCCTTGTGAAAAACCTTTGGACGAGCGATCAGGACGTTTCGATCCAAAATGCCAGATTCAATTACCATTTTCCGAGCATTAATGCTTGTAGGAATCCAATGCGCTACGGCAAACAAAGAGTCCCAGAACCAATGACAACCGAGGACTTGTTCGCCGTAATCATTAATGGTGCTTTAAAGACGTAAAAGTTGCCATCTCAACATTATTGCTTTCGAAGGAAAGGCACCAAAAAAGAAATAAAATGGTGAAGAAACTTTACCTGAGCAACAATATGTACATGATTTGGCTGCTTAATTTTTCAATTTCTTGTAGATCATGGTTGACTTGCATTATTTGTGTAAATGACAACACATTAGCAGGTTAAGAAAATACAGGTCAAAGTTCACAAACATCCTGAGTGCAGCCAAAATGCACCGATCTCCCCTGCTCAGAAAGAAAACACCCCGTAGTCTTTCCAAAACTTGAGGCATGCATCAAGGGGGAATCCAGCTTAATTTCATGAGTTTCTTTCGTCTGTGGCAAAGCTGAGTATTAATTCTATCAAAATGAGAGATTACACACAAAATTCCATCGGCCGGAGGATCTTTATCTTGACCAATCCATGGGCTAGCTTAGTTTCCTGCTTCTTCGCACGAGTACTGGGGGAGGTTTTGCCTTACAGCAAGCTTGGCCAAGTCCCTCATGCGCTTGTGACTTGTGAGTTCATACTTCACTGAACAACTGCTGCTCATCTAAGTTAATACAGATCCAATTCCAAGCCACTCGAAATAAGTAGTGAATCCCTTGGTTAACCCAATTGCAAATTTGCAACCGTGGTGCTTCGGTTTAAAGCCACTAATCGGCCGGGGTTAAGAATGTAGAACTATATTCAGGCTATTTACAAAGCTGCATGTATAATCAGTGTTTCGTCTGCCGAGACTGATAAATCCTTTCGGATATATAGGAAATACAAATATCAAACGGACATCTAATGTTGACATGAATTGGAGTATGATAGCCGTAAAAGGGCCAATGCCGACCGATATCCATATAGTTATCTCGATACTGACCATACAGTGTCACCTATTTCCACAAGATTACAGAATTTAAGCCCGCCATGGTAAAGGAATGATAAACATTTATCTGCAAGGCTAGCTGCTGCACAGTGGAACGAACAAAATATAAGAATTAACCCAAAAGAGTGAGTCCTGAACCTATGGAGCAAAATCAGTCGAGCTTGATAAGAATTCTTGCGTAGATCACAGGGAGTGTAAGTGTAACCATATTTGCATATATTATAGAAACGAACAAAAATCATTATAAGAAATACAGAAACGAGAAGTAACCTTTTCTGGCGAAAAAGAAAATATGACGGACAATTATAATTTGAGCTTCAGCAAGTGACTCTCATCAGTCCTCATGGGTTTTAGTTCTTATAGGATTTCTCAGAGAGAAATTTACAGAGCCGATTTGACATTATGGCCACCTCCAAAAGCTGCAACAAAATTCATTGGCAAGAAAATATCATGGAGGTGGACAGAATGCCAAACCGGCTCTGCAACAAGGCCCCTGAAAAACCTTAGAGAGAGAGAGAGAGAGAGAGAGAGACTGAGAGCGTGCATAAGTCTAAGTTAAAGAATGAAGAACTTGGATTTTTTTGTATAGTGACTTCTGAAAATGGGATTGGCTTTTTGTAGAAAAGGGGGTGCATGAGCGTGCATGGTGTCGTACGACCTGTGGGGATATGGTGGGCGTTCCTTTTCTTCATATGCATATTCGTCTGCTGGAATTTTCTTATGACACATGATTCAAGTGTTGCAGCTTTGTGACAAAGGTTACCCTTATTTCCACGACAACGACTATTGAGAGTCCTTCAAGCTCACACGTGGCAAGCCAAATTCCACACGTATATAATTATAAGAGGTTGGTCTAAGTGGTTAAAATTTGAACTTTGATAGTCAACATCTCGAGTTTAAAATTTTATAAATATTACTAATTTTTTAGAATCATTCTAAAATTTTTGGTATAATAATTGTCTGATTTTTGTGTGAAAGAACTTTGAATTGATAATTGCCTGATTTCTGTACGATAGAAAGACTGCGTATGCCTAATATTAGTTGAAGTGTGCAAGAGTTAACTCGAACACCAAAACTAAAAACAAATTCCCCACATATATCAGGCTTCTTTTGCACAATATATTCTTAGGCCTCTTTGACTATGGAGGTCATGATCATTTCTACATGCTTTTTGACTTGACTGAAAAAGGCTGATGCAAAATGGGCTGTCCTTGTCTCCCACTGAGATTGTCTCACTTTGTCAACTCACTTCTTGGTTCAGACCTTAAACTTTGTGATTAGAATCATGAAAGTACCGTTTTATATTGATTTTTCAACGGCACGTTAAGTCATTAGGCCTGATCATGAACAGTTCTAATCACTGATGTTTATCCTGGCCAGTACTTTACAAGTAGTGTTGCAGCACTCGGCGGAAGAATCGCATCTTTTCACATTAGTACCGCAGATTTCAGGTTTTCTTCGGGTTATTTATGTGCAAGGAAGTTGAGGCAGGTGCATGGGCCAAGATCCTTTTGGGAGGGAGGTGAATTAGGCCTTAGTGATGGGCTTGGAGAGAGTGATTCTTGGCGCCCCCAGTGCATCAAGTGTTCCTTGTAGATGTTGAAACTGGACACCCTTCTTGCCTCGCCCAAAGCAAATGGGGAAAAGGCAGATCGTGCAGAAGGCTTCTTCCATTAATTGAGCGGATGAAATTTCCTGTACAAAACTTAAAACCTTGACCACCTTGGAACCATAGTCTCATTCTTCTGCGTTCTTCTGTGAAGTCCAATTTTTAGAGCCCAGCAAAAATTCAAGATTCGTGATTCCCTTTGCGCAATGAAGCAAAATCCAAGATCCCAATTACAGGCAGCTAGCTGAATGAATAGGCTGGAGTGAAGGGAGAAAAATAACGAGTATAAAGATTAAAATCGCCGTGCCATATAGAGCGGGCACAGGATCACATACAAGAGGAATACATGCAGAGACAACTGGCTGAGGGAAATGCGTATCATGGTTGGAATGCCGGGCCATATTTTTCTAACCGAGCTTTTAAATATGTACAGAAGCAACAGAATGAGGGAATACACTCCTCTTGTGAATTTCATTAAAAAATTGAACTAATCTTGATTGAAGACTGAGTTCAGTTGAGATGACACTCGGCTTGAAATCCAACTACTCTTTATAATCTCATGTCTATCTATTAGACTACTTTCCTCTTTCCAGATCCTCCTCATAATCTTATAATGATCTTGGACCAGTCTTATTATACAATACGCAGTATCTATCAAAGAATGTCCATTTTGTCCTTCCTACACAAGCACTGTACTGCCACGGGAAAATCCGCCTGCCTGTCCTGCCTTCGGACGACAAGATAACAGGATCCAAGAGATTAGAGAGTGACCCAAGTTTATACATCATCAATGTCAAACTGGGATCAATCACCATCATGAAGAGGCAAAGCTGTTTCCAAGGAATTGTCATCTGCAACGACTTCTTCCACTGGGTTCTGTTCTGCCCAAACAGATGCATCTTGATAACCAAGCTCGAAGAGCCGGTCTAGAACATAATCTTCTGCAGGCTCAAGTGCCCAATTGAAAAGCTGAAATATTGTTGGAATAGAATGTTCATTGGATTGTTCAAAGAAATTGGAGCATTCTAATCAAAAAGCCAGAAGATTACCTCTCCTGGGCTAGCCCTGTTCTCAGGATTGCAGTCTGGACTGATTCCAATCCCTTGCAATCCCAATTGACTCGCTGGAAAGGCACAAACACGAACCTGCTAAGCAACGAGGCACAGTTACATACCAACCTTAGGAGTAAAACCATTACTTGTGCTTTGAACAAATGTATCTTCTAAAGTTTCCAACACTATCTTCAGGACAAGAACTCATAATGACATTACATACCTCTAATCTAGAGCCACAGCAACAATTTGGATGACTCTATCTTGTTTTTCAATTCAAAAGATAATTTCTTACAATAGAGGACATGAACTCATTAAACTTAATCAATGCCTGCGTATATTTGCAAGTGCAGACATGCTAACTTGACATTCTTTCATAGAGAATTAAGTCTAAACACCCTGAGAATAAATAGCATTTTTGAAAGCACTTTCAAAAAGTAGTCACATGACAGAACAAGAGGCAACATGCCTGAATTCAGGACAACATGATGTTAAAAGTCCAGCAACAGAATTTTTAACAGAATTAGTACACACCAGTCCCAACCTTTACAAAACAGAACAGAAAATGACATCAGATGCAGAAGCAGGCAACACAGCTAAGTCTGCAATGGATTTTCAGGACCCTCTGGAAAATTCTCATCAAGAAATAACCCTTACTGTAAGCCATTTTACCAAAACAGTGCCTTTCCTACTAAGAGAACTAATTAACTCAAATAACACATCACTAATTGGTGCTAATGTGTGGATATATCCATTACGCTACAGGTAATAAGGCTTCTTTTACATTAATATATGCTTCTACCACATAAGAAAGTATCTACGAAAGTCATAACAAGTTCAATCATCTCGAGCAAATACCGTTCGTGCAGCCGATGTTGGTGGCATAAACAACGTCAAACCCCCATCGATACAAAGTCTATTCCGAAATAATGTAGCTGGCCTTGGTGCAAGATATCTGCACTGAAATACATTCTCAGTTCTACTACACTATACGGACTAAGAGAGCAGCAAATATTTGCAAAGCATAATGGTATATTAACTAGTTACCCTGGAATAAAGGAAGAAGTGAAAACTGCATTGATGAGGTCTTCCTTGGAGTTATACTGATCCACCAATAGACCCCTAGGCCTCCAGAGAATCTGTGTTACAGCAACTGTAACAAAAGAAATCCTAATAAGAAGCAGCAAGTAGAGAGGAATTGAGATGCAAGTTGCTACAAATGAGTGGAAAAGATTTGAAATAGAAGAGAGGAAAGCACCCATTGCCTTTACAAATATCAGGAGGGATTTTTTTCAACTCAATATATGCTATTTACAGGGAAGTGTGCATATTCTTCTGCACAGGGAATTTTTAACACAGCCAAGAATTGGTATTTTTGGTTGAGGTTGAGGTCGTAATGGCTCAACCTCCATGGCACAACCACCTCCAACTCCACCTCCATGGCCTAGGAGGTCACCAATGACTCAACTACTATGGGCATGGAAGGGAGAGAGGAGAGAAAAGGGATTGAGAGAGGATCAAGAAAGCTAGAGATGGGAGGGGAGAGGATAAATTTGAGGCGATAAGAGAAAAGTAAAAGTATTCCGATATAAAAAGGATGGAATATGTAGCAAATGACTGGGATTGGAAAAAGGGGACATAACATGCGAACGATGCCAAAATATTTAAGATGGGGCTCTAAGAATCCAACTGATCTAAAGCACAAGTGATACGGATCTGTTTTGCCTTAAGAAAATCTAAATTCAAAATGACCTTGGAATTGCTTGGATTGAGATTATGCAATCATCACCGGGTCATACATACACATTCATTCATATTTATATGTGTAGTCAACCATACAACTTGGAAAGGCTCCCCATAGTAAATCATACAATACTATGCACATTTAAGGAAGTACAAAGAACCATTCTTTACCACGAACCCTCCCGCTAGACCTAACGTGAGCATCATCTGGCAGAAAGTTTTCAAGAACACCCCGGAGAACAGCCTGCGCAAAGAAACATTGGATTAAGAATGAGATCTGAATTTGAGAAAAAGAGTCATATGAGAAATCAAGTTGGTCCTCTCATTTCCACAATGCTGCTAATTCATAGATGCTTAGGATGCATATGCTTTCATAAATCAAGCGAAAACTCAATTTCTTCTGTATATGGAGTTCTTAATCCTGTATTTAACTACCAATAGCTCAGGAGTGAATTGGAATCTAACACCTATTTCATGAACCGAAACCATATTTCAACCAAAAAATGTAGCCATAACTGGGTCAACTTTTGTAAATTTCCCCTTCTGCAGGTTTATGTATCTACACCACACTCCACTAATGAGTATTTTTGTATAATTCTTAGAAATAAAATAAATTAATTAAATATAAATAGCTGACCAGATGAACTCTATGACGCCAAGATCATAATGACCATGAAAACACAAATGATTCACAATGTCTGTCTCAAGACGTAAAACTCTCACTGTCAGATATATCAGGGCATCTTGTTGTATAGCTGCACAAAAATGGTCTAGTTAACTTCACAGATTGATCGTTGTACTGCAGAAAAGTGAATATATTCTCTTAACACCATGTATATGTGCAAGTATGTGACAACACTCTAACTCGGACATCAGAAAGTATGCAACCTTTGCAATATATAGAAGTTTTGTTCCAATGAAGGTAAGGAAAGTGTGAAGGCTTGAATGTCGTGTACTGAAGTACACAGTCATATTGCTCAATAGCAAGAGTACACATTTCAGTTCGATACAAAAAGATTCAACTTCCAGTACAACGAGATATATCAATGTCCAACCCCCACAAGCGAGCACTTCAATGAATTGGGAGATATAACTATTGAGGCAAATATCCCCTGTTCTGTTAGAGTAGAGGCATACCCCAAGCCGAAATGCAGTCCCCCCATTCCTGCAATCTTCAGCCAGGATTTTGGTAGCTTTCAAAGCCTCTCGCATACTGGCTCCAGAAGCAATTACCGCACAGACTATTGCACCTGCTGAGGAACCAGCTAATGGGGTGGTTTCCTGTTCCAGCATGCACACTACAATTACGAATGCAGAGACCTGAGCTAAAGATTCTTAAGCTCATTTGCCAAGGAACTACAGAATAACTTACTTGGAAGCTAAAGATAGAGCATTCATCGAAAAGAAAAGGGAAAAGGTAGCGCCTTTTTCTGTTCATTTTTTTTTTCTCGGCTACAGATAGAAGTTACCAATGCGACAGGATATTTGCACACAGAAGGTCGAATAAAAAGTTATGAACAACGATCTTGAGGAACTTTTACCGAAATTAATTCAAGTGGGATGCTCTTAAAGAAAAAGAAAAAAAATACAAGACCACCAAAATGCAGGAACTTTTTGGTATGAAGAGTAATAGGATTACCGTCGCTGTCAAAAAGCATAACACTTGCAAATTCTAAATTACTACGGTCACAAGTATATTCCCACCTCTCAACAATTATGGCATCTCTTTGAAAGTGGAGATACGGATGCCAGCTTTGGCCCTGAAACTTACATATACCATCAACAAAGGTAGATGAAAAAGGGAACGATGGGTTTCGTACTTTTCAAATGATAAAAGAGAGGAAAGAACCTATTCGAGAATCACAGAAACCCAATACACATATACCTTTGCACTAGCAGCATTCATAGTTGAAATGTTACACAAGAAATTGTACTCCCACCGTTTCGTATCAAATTGTTTAAATCTCCACAAATGGATTCTCTTCAAACACTCCATAATTACGACGAATACAACTAGGAAAAATTCAAACGCCCAAGCAAGAAAATGAAAGTACAAAATGAATTTGAGAACCTTGATATAACCCTTCTCAATGAGAAACTCAGCGACGCCGAGATGGTACGGAAACAGAAGCCCAGCGGCCGAGAAACTGAACCCAGGACTCGTAACGACACGCCGTTCACGCTCAGCCCCCACGTCCTTTACGCGCTGCTCCCATATCACCTGGGGGTCAATTTCGTCTGCCACAACCGCCTCAATCCTCCGCTCGTAAAACCCAGGGTCCTCGAACATCACCACCGAACCCCTCTCCCCATTTGTGCCTTTCCTGCGCCTCTTTATGAATATCCGCGAGGCCAGGCCCAAAAAGAGCTCCCCAGTCGCCACTGCAAACGATTTCTTCTCCGAGGTGAGGGTCGTCGGCTTGGGGGACTTATCATTGGCCGTGCAAGATACGGATTGGGTGCGCCGAGGGAGGGCGTAACTACTGGTGCGATTTGGGTTAGGGGATGAAGAGAAGCAAGGGTTAGAGTGGGAGAGAAAAAGAGAGGAGAGTGAAGGAGCCATGAAAGGAGATGAAGAGGCTCCGCTGGGTCTCCTGTTGAAAATCATTTGTTACGTGGCCTTTGGAACTGTTTTGTTTGGCAAACATTATTATTTTTTTGGTTATAATAAGTGGGTTCCTCAGCTTTCGCTTTGGGTTCTTGGACGTTTTCTTTTAATTTATTGGATTTTTATGCATGCTTTTGCCGGGACAGTGGGTGGGAGGCGGTTTGTGGTGGCTTGTTTTTGGCGACGAGGTCCCAAGATACGGATAAATAAAAACGTCCCAACATTCGACGTGGATTCATGTCACCACCATATTATATAATATATAGTATATCGAAAAGTCGTAGATATTTTTGACGAGCTGCAGTTTGGATTCGGGGGAAAAAAATTCACTTAATAAATTTTCTTTTCAAATTCTAATAAAATCTACACTCCTCTTAATAAAATTTCAAAAAAAAAAAAAATTATCAATCCAAGCACGTCCTGTGCAACTATTCTCTATTTTGAGGATTGATGCTTTTCTACGGCCCTTAGAGGATTGAAGCACTAATTCCAGCAGTGAGCAAAAAGAACCGACCCATTACTCTGAGTAGATGAGGCTTCTAGCCCACAAGGACAAACTGAATGCTCCAACTCAGTGGATCATATAGCATGTGGCACTGAATGTTTCTCACTCACTGCCTAGTATGGAGCATATAGTGACTTTTTCCGATCTCTTGTGGATCTTACCGGTGAATATCGTTAGATATTTCGACCTGATCTGTTATATTTCAATTTTTTTTTGGAACGTGATATATATATATATATATATAAAAGAATGCTCCAACTCAATGCCACATGTGAGATCCAATCAAATCAACTAACACTTATTTATCGATACAATTTACTAAATTAGTCCATATAGTATAATTTTAAACGGATTGGTCTATCTAATCCATTTTTAAGAAATAAAAGTCTTTCTCATTGATCAAAAGTTAATTCATTAATAAGGACAAGTTCAAAATAAACAATCTAACTTTAAAAATGAACATCTTAACTCCAACTCTATATCAATCCAATATCGATACAATTAAGGGGATGTTTAGCGGACAACAAAACCTATATATCTGAACAATAGATCACACCGGCAAAACGTTGAACGTTGTATCCGAAGAGACTGATTTGTTTTTAAAAAAAATCACTGTAGCTGTAATTAAACCATAAATAAATTAAAAGAAAACGAATGAAATGCACTTATGTGAGATGGGGAGATTCGGTATCTCAGTTGTGTTCCTTCTCTCTCTCATTTCATGCCTCAGATTTCTCTCTTTATTTTAACTCCACTCATAGTCATTACTTTATGCCGTGAAGCAGTTCCATAACATCAGATCAGATCCCTCATCTTTAAACCAAAGTTCCAAGTTCAGAAAATACAAATTGGAAAACATCTTTGTGACTTCAACAACAGACATAAGAACTTCTAAAGACATAACGTTTCCAAACACCCTCTTCTGTACAAGGAACAAGTATATGACTAAGTTCTCTGCATAGGGACAGAACACAACAATTCTAAGGGCATAGAGTATATACAACTCGCACTAGCGACTAATACGTGAAGCCAGGTTACAGACCACAGAAGTGAATTTTCGAAGTCCATTGGCTACTTTTGGTGCAAAGTGAATGAAAGGAACAACTTTACTCAACTAACTACAGTTCTAAATCCTACCGTTCTGTTCTCTGCAGAGGTGGCTCAACAGTTGTTCTTTCAGAAAAGCTACATCAAAGAGGAACTCTATAGGATGGATCAGCCATCTTCAAAATGAACAAGTTACCTTTATCACCTCTTGATATCCTGCATAAAGGAAATTAGAATTCAGCAAAAGTAAACAATATGGAGCAAACGGGACGCCAATCAAATGTAATAAAACCATGGGCGATTTTTAAGTATATGATCTTCTCCTACAGATTGGGTTTGTGTATGCTTTTTAAGTAGTCTCAATTCCCTTCTTGTTTTGGTGAATTTGCAGTAAAGGACACCAAAAAAGAGCCAGTAATTTCAGATTTTAATTGCAGTGCTCTGCATGCTGTGTAATTATACAAACATTTTTAAGAAAAGGAAATGATTTTTTTTTTCATTACTTACCGTAACTCCTCATCCAAGTAAGTTATTTCCAATTGGCCACGACCACTTCCAGGTGATTTTATAGGTATCTGTGAAGCATTATAGAGGATCATTTGAGAAAAAGTGAATTCTCCGCATGAAACAGAGTTGAAAACTTTCACTCCAAGTCCACTATTTACTGAATAAGAATAATAATTTAGGCACTGGAATAGAAGAAACCACCCCACCTCAGCAAGCTAGATATACTGATAAATAAGATAGGTACGTCAATATTTTTTTTTTTTGGTCCTCTTATGAAGGAAAAAGTAAAGCATGGTTAGTCAAAATTACAAGAATACTCTCTAGATTGAACCATAACCTCCACAAAATGTCTACTAGACACATTTTCCAGGAATTTTCATCCTCACTGTTGTTGCTACTGCTGTTTCTCTAGGTTAGTGTAATGTTCAAATGCATATGTTCATGTGTCTGAGAGATAAATTAAGTAATTCCACTTCTTAGTTTAGAACTAAAGATTATTATTCCCAAATTAACTGTATGTCTACCAATTGACCTGAAAAATAAAGGGAAAAAATGGAAGCCTTATATGCTGCAAGAATTACCTACCAAACCAGCAATCCTGAAGTAGTCAAATTTAACAGCAACTCTTCTTGAGTTTAAAGGGACTAAATTAGCCGTGACCTGCACAAATCTCAACAGATTGACACTAAACTTAATCATGAGATATACAATATGATAAACTCATAATTACATGTGGAAAAAATCCACACTAAAAGGTCAAATCAGAGACCAAAGAGCGGCCAGAGAATTTTCAAAACCAAAAATCTGGAGCTACAAGAAACTATTTGAATAACAACCTGGAACTCGAGCTCTACTCTGCTTCTCAACACTCTCCACCCTCCATGAAGTTGTACAATGTCATGGACAAGTCTAGAAAAGTTTGTGACAACACTATCCTTCAGAAAACTTTCTCTACGGAAATGGAAGGGAGAAAGGCCACCATATCAATCCCTCTGAGCTTCCGCAGAGACTCAAATGTTTGGCCGTACACCAGAAACGGGAACCACATAGTCAAAAGTGGCTATCAAGCTGCCCCACTTAAAATAACAATGCGGTCCCTAAAAGGTCTCCATTTCTTTTTCGTAACTACCAAATGACTATAAGCTACCTGGAAAGTGGAATATCAAGAAGGTGACAGAAGTTAAAGGCTTTCCTTCAGAAAGTTTGGGAACAACTAGTCCCCTATCCACTACTTAGGGAACAACACGAAGATGAAACTTCACATAAAGAGCAATTTTCATACATCCAAAACATGTAAAGAATACATTGAAATAAGAAGATACCTGATTAAAGAATGGCCAAGTTTCCATATTTTGAGCTCTAAGAGTGTCCACATTGATTGCCTGGTAAATCTTTCCATTTGGCCTTAACCATTTCGGTCTCTGTCATATGAATTCATGAGTAAGGTGAGTTATAGCTGTTAGCAATGAATGAAATATAGAAAAGGGAAAAAGAAAATGAAATGAAAACAAAGCAAGAAATAACTTTTCGTATTCAAATGTAGTAGCCAATATTCCCACACAAAGCTGATTCATCATATAGCAAGAATCCAAACAGTGAAACAGAAATTTCAGACATACAAAAACAAAGTACTTGCAGGCAAAAAGTAATTACTAAAAGCAAAAACAAAAACTTACACAGGACCACCTAAAGCAGGACCCTGCATCTGTTTATCCCATATGTTAGGTGACCTATATCCCAACCAAGGTTCTCCTCAAATAGATAGATTATAGGCTCAGATATAATCATTTTCTAATCACCAAAGATAAACAAAATTAAGCCAGCAGCGTCAAACTTGAACTTAATTTGGATTACAGTCTTCGTTTCTAAACCATACAAGCTACTCATCTAAATTCCTACTTGGCAAAAATGCATCTACCATATTAAAGAAAAGTGGGTGAATGCTTTTGCACTTGGAAGGAACTCGATGAAATATCACCTGAGTTTGTAGAACGGCTTGAGACGTGGTGTATATCAGTTCCCATTTTCCACTGAGCAAATTGGACTTAAGAGGCTCCTTTATTTCATTGACCGTCTCAAGTTTACGAGCCATCTGGTCACGAAAAAGAAAAAACAACTCCAGAAATATCGTAAAAGAATAAATGAAAATCTTTAAATATCAAGAAGAGAAATGGAAGCTGCAGAAGTGAAGTCGCGAAGATAAACACAAGACTAATTTATTTCTCCACTTTGCACTAGCAAACGTCTCATTTTTCAGTTGTTTGCTCAGTCACATATAGAGTTACCAAGAGGACGATAATTTTCTGCTCTTGTACCATAAATAATATGGAAAAAACAAAGGAAAAACTAGGAATTGGAAGAGAAAAATAGAGGAAACTTTCAAAAGGTGCAACCTCTTACCTGTTCTACACGCTGTTGGTCCTCGGGAGTAGCCTCAGCGCCTCTATCAAGAGGGGCTATTGCTGCGTAAAGCTCCTCCTTGAGGCGCTCAGCATCCCTGGCCTTTGTCAAAAAACCAGGGAAGAACGAAACTCTAGTTCTCCATTTGCAAGAACCAGCTATGTCAAGAAGCTTGTCGGGGCTTAGTACGGGGTGGGTGCCGTAACTGCCGTTGGTATTTAGTTTTGGAGATGAAAGCGGAGATTTTGCTTGAAAATTGACGTGGGCAGGGTGAGAAGCAACGAAATTTCTGCGGATGTGAAGGTTATTTAGCAGAGAAGCAGAGAATGAAGGTGCGAGAGCCATGGAAACTATTGCTCCTTTCACAGGGTGATTCTGGAACGTTGGTTTTAGCTTTTGGAGTAGAAGGCAGACTTGAGTAGATATTTCTTCGTTTCGTAAAACGCCTTTCAGGTGAGGTGCGGGTCTGACGACGTACATCCGTTGCCCATACAGATTGGTCAAGGCATAGCATGCATTCCTGACTCACACCCACACATAGATAAACCCGCAGCCCGTCAATGAATCAAGTGTCAGTAAACGTATCAGCGCGATAAATCCAAATTCCAATCCCAGGGAAAAATTGAATTGTCCTATGGTCTGATACGATGAGAAAATTCAAACGTCAGGTTTAGCTCGAATTATCCTCGTTGTAATTATTTATTTTAAAATACTAACCAATGAGAGGATTTTTCTCTTGAAAATACAGAGATAAGGGAGGAATTCCAAATTACAAAGAGAATGAGAAAAATTGGAGTAGCGGATCCAAAGTCACAGGATTTACAAACATTTTCTCCATTGACAAACAGATGATCGTTAGGCTTCCAGATGCAACCTACATTGATAATGCAATCCTTTCTTTTATTTTGAGGTTTCCTTTTTTGTTTGGTGGAGATATCTTCGAAAGGACAAAGGGAAATCTTTACCTGTGGAGTTATCTTCGAAAGGTTTCTACGGTATTGTTTAGAAGAGTTTCCCGTAAATTCCAAACGAGATCTAAGCCTTCTGCGGCTCTAAATAATGTGTAAATCTTTGTCCTTTATGAATACTTACTTATCAATGAGTTATCCATAACTTCTGTACTATAGTGTAACGTGTCAGGGCGTTTCAGCAGAACTTTCAGGGGAACAACACTTTTTCTGTATTATTCATACAACTCGAAAACTTGACCAAAATTGTGTTGAACCAGTCCTTGCAAAATTCTGTCCACTCTCGTGACCAAGAAAGCATGGTGGCCAAACCATTGCAGATAAATTATCAAACAGGAACTCGGTAAGAAGGATTGACCATTTTCAGGACGAACAAGTTTCCTTTGTCACCTCTTGATACTCTGTCAAAATAAGACAAAAATCATAATCTTAGTCTCATGAGTCACGCTTCAACAAATGCAGGTAGATGGCGGCTGAAAGTTGGTGGAGGGGACGGATACTCCAGCCCAAGGAGGATGGGCTTCCCTAGCGTCATAAGTCACCCATCCCCCAGGGCACGGGGCTGCAATTGGCAGGGGTCACCCCACTTCCGCACCTCCTTAGCACAGAGGGTTGGAAACTTGGAACAAACAGATATTGGCCAGATCCTCTCACCTTGCATGGAGGAGCCGACCCCTTTCGTCAGTTCCAACCGCAAGTGAGTGAGGGCGTTGCATCCTCCTACTCCACAACACAGAGAGGGGAGAGGGGACTGCTTTCATCCCAAACCCCAAGACCCTTTTTTTTTTTTTTTTTTTTTTCTGTTTAAATGTTTGTTTACGGGTAGAGAACACTTTAGATGGCCTCCAGTTTTTTATCTGTCAGAATTTTTGGCACATTTTGATGGGAACTGTGACAGGAGTCTCAAGTTTTACATGTGTCCAAACTCAGGACTTATAGGGGGCGTTTGTTTCCCCAATTTTTTGGGGTCCAAAATTTCCACCACACCAAACACATTTCACAAACCCCAATAAACTTCACACTTTTACACATACACTTTTCACAAGACCCCAATAAACTTCAACATTTAAAAAATTCTCAAAATTTTGGGAATATTCCCCAAAATTTCGGTAAACAAAAACGCCCCTATAAATTCATGACAGGGTCTTTATTGGATCTCTAAAAAGAGAAGGCATGTCTAGGGAGTTCCATTTTTCCTTCCCTACTTTTTTGGTGAGAAGATGATTTTTGAAACAGAGGGAAGGCAATTCAGCTTCCCGGAATTGAGAGAGATGGCTAAGGTAAGAGCTGGCTAAGGGATTTATGCAGTTTATAGTCAGATTTCCAGGATACTTTTCGGATTCAAATGAATAGCATACACCAAAGGTTATCTTACCTCAATTCTTCGTCCAAATAAGTAGTTTCCAGTTCACCACGAGCTGTTTCTGGGGCCTTAACGGGTATCTGAATATCAGAACAAAATAACTCATTTGTCAAGTTGATAACACAACAAAAATTCAGAGAGATGTTTATACGTTATTTAAGAAAAACATGCTTTATAACATTTCGGATAGTCTAATAAACTTATTTAGGATGTTTGCTTAAGAGAAAAACAAAGACGGTTATGGTAGTTGAATCCTAGGTAGAGGGCAAAGAAGGCCTCCTTCCAGGGGGCCCTGAGCCGTCAGTTCTGGTTTTCGCTTCCACATATTTGCCCCGTTTAAATGATACTTATCATTAATCAAAGGTAATAAGTAGACCACCACTTCACCCCACAAACTTCAATAGACATTCCTTTCTCCTTATATTGCTTTCAGCCTAATACATTACTGCCTCCTCTTGCGATTGTTGGTTTTTGCTGCACATGACCACACCATCTCAATCTTTGCTATCTTACACTCACCTTTCCTTTGCCACTGATTTCCAGAAGATTTTCCGAAACTCTCGTTCTATTTTCATATACCACTCACCCACATCAACATTCCTATTCCAATTACAATTTTCTGAAAGAGCTCATAAAAAAAAGGACTAAGAAAATTAACTAGCTGAGGACTGCCGGTCTAGCATAGCTATCTCAGAACTCACCAAATTTTATTTTTATGCATGTGTGCCAGATTTTCCCTAAGCATAAGTGCCGGTTGACTCATTTGTAAAGTTTCTTAGAGTGTTGTGCTAGGAAAATTATAGTTTTGTTTTTCTTAATTTTCTTTCTCACGAAAGAATACAAGATCAATTCCTTCCTCCACAAGAGGTTGAGGAATTTGAACAATGGGGAAATACTACTCCTTCAATGACTAGTGATAGATCCCAGTTGCTTTCCAAAAAAAAAAAAATCAAAGATGAAGGTGACAAGATTACTTACCAAGCCTAAAATTTTGAAGTAATCAAACTTTACAGCGACTTTTCTTGCATTAAGAGGTGTTAAATTTGCTGTTACCTACAAAACACAGACGAAATTCGGCGGAATCGTAAGTGAAGAATCATGTCTCGAAATATTTAGCCCCTAAACAGAAGAGCGTGTCAGTTGCAATTTGATTTGTTAGTAGCTGCAAAATTTGAATTTTAGGTATATAACAACATATGTTGGAAGAAAGAAGAAAAAAATTTGATATATGCACTTAGGCAAAAGGATTGGATAATCCAATGTGACATCGGGGGTCAATATCACGTATTTATTTAGTCTTTGGCCTTAGGTAAGTGATTGTCAAATGTTGGGCAATGCTACACATTTGAAGTCTTACCAGTCTTCAGTTCTGCCTTATTCTGTGAATCTCAAACAAAAGGAGAATTGTACATGTTGGGGGTGTTTATTTACTAAAATTCCGGAGAATATCCTCGACATTTTGGGAATCTTTACTTTATTGAGATTTATTAGGATTTGTGAAAGGTAGAGTGTGTATGTGTAAAAGTTAAAAATTTTGGAGTGTGTTTTTTTGCTGGAAATTTTCATGCCCCGAAATATTGGAGAAACAAACGTCACCGTTATGGGCCATAAGGCTCACAAATATCTCAGTTAAAGCAACTTAGTGAACTTAACACAATGTTAATCCTTCTACTAAATACTCATGGTCCATGCCCAACTGGGGGGGGGGGTTAAACACAATCACAGAACAAAGTGGGTATACCTGGTTGAAAAATGGCCAAGACTCCATATTTTGTGCCCTAAGTGTATCCAAATTGATTGCCTGGTAGTTTGCACTCGATCTCAGAAATTTGGGTCTCTGTCATGACAGTAATTTCCAAATGATTGCAATTTATCCGACCAGTATGTAAAAGCAAAGATGTCTAATTGTGTTCCTTTACTTCTTTGTCCTTTTTACCATAACAGAAAACAGAGCATACGCTAAAAGATAAAAACGTAAGTAAACTGAGTTCCTATCAATCCACAACCTTAGATAGGATTCACAAGAGAGTTACTCAGAAATAGGCTCTCCTAGCCTTAGATGTAGTACACTTGGACACAATGAATGAAGGAAAGTACCACACAAAGACGAAAAGAGAGAATATGTAATAGGTGAAGAACAACCAACTTTTGAGCCTCTTCACATTCCCGACAGAAATTTGCTGATGAAATTGAGGGAAGGAAACTTGTTTGGGGTTGTTATCCTATAGACATATCCTTGGTTAACCAAAGAAAAATCCACAGCCAAGACAAACATCTCAAATTAAGGATAAATTCTGTTGTAATATTATATTCGTAGCACTTTATTAATTGATTTGACCTCATGATTAGTAAATACCTTCTGTATTTACAAGGAGTTTTATGATTAAGCCACCCTGTTATGAAATCAATATATGGTCAATTTGTTACGTCCCTTACATGAAAAGTAACAATTATCACTATGCATGGCATTACAAGTATGGAAATGTATGGTCAACCAGTCACCTTCCTAGGGAAAAACAAGTTATGGCAGTGAAGATAATACTCACCTGTGTTTGCAAAATTGAGCTTGAAGTAGTGTATAGAAGCTCCCATTTGCCATCGAGTAAATTGGATTTGAGGGGCTGTTTTACCGGGTTAACTGCTTCAAGTTTCCGTGCAATCTATTTAAGAAAAATCCTCCAACTATCAAACAGAATGATGTCCTTACTGCGTAGACATCACTAATTACAATTAGCCATTTAGTTTATGACCTATCCTCAAATAACCAAGCTTGAAAATTACATTAATAAGACTCTACAAAGAAGTCAGTAAGAACTCATAGAAAAATATTTTTCAAAAACAATATATGGAAGGGTGTTCTAGATCACCTTATAGACTCGTCTATTGGCCGATAGTGAATCAAGAATCAAGTACAAGAACAATAGCTTGATTTCCCTTTTTAGAATTATCTAAACTGTTACCAAGTTGCCACCCATTTTCCTTTATAAGTAATTCCAACTGAATACAAAATGCACTATGGATTGTACATAATTGCATTAAGTATCACAGATCAGATTGGCAAATACTGGGATTTTCAGGCTTATAAATTATACTCTAAATCCTATTTTCCTTGGCAACCAATAGGGAAAGTCATCTCCATGACGAATGCAAAATGAGATGTTAGAAAGTTGCAGGATATACCAACAACACACCGCTCTTCCAATGCTGTAAAGCTTATTAAGTTCCAAGCATAATCACACTAACTTCCAAGTCCCAACAGAAGAATTAACTAAAATGTCATTATCTTGGTATTTCTCTCAAATCATTACGTCGCGAGAGAGAAAAACTATAAACCAGAAATCAAACCGTAGGTAAGACAGAAAATACTTCAGACCAACCTGATCAACTGTTTCCTGGTCTTCGGTAGTGGCGTCTGCCCCGCGATCAAGCGGGGAAATGGCTTCAAGAAGCTCCTCCTTCAGCGTCTTAGCATCTTTGCCTTTCTTTAAGAAAGCAGGAAAGAAAGAAACTTTAGCTCTCCATTTCTCAGGGGCTGAGGTGCTTGAGAATTCGTGGGTTCTGGGTTTGGCTGGGAAGTGAAAGGTGGTGAGAGGAGGAGGAAAGGAGAGGAACTTAGGAACAGAAGGCCTAGAGGATTGAGGCTGAGGGGTGGGGAGCACTGAAGGAGAATGAGAAGATAAGGCCATGGATATGGTCTTTCCTCTTTACAGTGCATAGAACAAGAGTGGCTTGTATTTGTTTACTATTATTTTGTTTCCAAAGGAAGTTGAGATTGAGACCGCAGTTGGACAAAGAAGGAAACGAACCAAAAAATAAAAAATAAAAAGAGCTTAAGCTATGATATCTGAATTTCTTTTCGCATCGCAAATAATGCAAGAAGCTCATATCCACCACATTCAGAAGATCTATCCTTTTTCGCCTCAGCCAAAGATAATCACAATTCACAAACCGTATTTCTTACCAAACACGAGAATTGCTCAAGATATTTTGGTAAAATTATTTTTATTTCGATAAAGTTATTGGTATATTGTCCTATCTTCTTGGTTTTTATAAAAAATGGGCGTTTGTGTATAAAAAATTTTAATAAAATTTTATCTTTATAAATATATATTAAAATTTATTTTTACTTTTATCTCTCATTCGTCAATTTTAATACTATATCTTTTTAAATATCAAAATAAAAATTTATTAAAATTTTATATCTAAACACTAAGTTAATATTTATTTTATCAATCGTGTGGCCACGTGGGATCGAAGAGTTATGATCTAGGACGTACTTATCATAATCGAGTCGGGTCGAATAATCCGCACGTGCACCGAATATCAGTTTGGGAGAATTAGGAAGTGTATGTTAGTGTGGTTAACGCCGTCGCTTACGTTCTTCTTCTCTGTTTGTTTCTAACGTTTTTTCTTCTTTTTTTCCCGTTTCTTCTGCCTTCCGGCACAGAGCCTTGAGGGAGCCTTTCTTCCCGCCATTTCGCTGCCGCCGATCTCCGTCGCCTCGGTTCTCGCTCGCCTCCTCATCTTTCGTAGTATCTGGTTTTTTAGTTTTGAGCGGTGTGGTCCCTGGTTTTTCTGCACTGAGTGGAGCTGTCCCTGTTTCATAGGAAAAAATATAAAATTTCGTTTCTTTTTGTAAAGCTTTAAACGGAAGTAAGTTTCTACCTAGAGGAATCGGAGGTAGTTTCCGTCGAGATAGATTTGTCTGTTTGCTTCCAGCTTTAATTTACACTTTTGATGTAGTTTTTTTTCCCTGAGCCCCTTGATGCAGTGTCAATGAGGTGATGAAAATGTATGATCTTTTATTTTGCTTGGGGATTAATAGGGAACGCTACTAACTTTTGAGAGATTTGTAAGGATTACAAGGAACAGTAACAATGTTAAGGGATGTTCTTTTAATTTATATTTTAAGATATACATAAATTTTAAAATTTATAAAAATATATTCAAATATTATTATAAGTTAATAATTTTTGTAATAAACTTTAATATTATTTGGGTATAAAATTTTATTAAAATTTTATGTTGATGTTGAAATAAAAAGGAAAAAATACATTTTTCACCCACAAACTACCATATATTTTACACTTTGCACCCTAAACTATCAATTTTGACATATTACACTCTCTAACTACCAATTTTTAACACTTTGCACCCTTTATCAAATTTTTAAACTAAAATGACGATAATGCCCTTAGATATTGTTGTCAATTCATTAATTTCTCAAGGGTATTATTGTCAAATGGAGGGTGCAAAATGTTTAATATTAGTAGTTAGAGGGTGTAATGTGTCAAAGTGGGTAGTTTAGGGTGCAAAGTGTATAACATTGGTAGTTTGAGGGTGTAATGTCTTAAAGATGGTAGTTTGGGGTGCAATGTGTCACTACTCCGGTAGTTTGTGGATGAAAAGTGTATTTTCCCCAAATAAAAATGTATTGAAATTAATAAATAAGTTATAAAAGTAAAAGTAAAATTTTAAAATGTATTTGACAAAAATAAAATTTTATTAAAATTTTGTTAAAATTTTAACTTTTTAAACACTATGTTAAAAATTCTCAAAATATTTTAAATTTTAAAAATTTTACCAAAATTAACATTCCCTTATATTCTTAAAAAGATAAAAATTTGGATCACAGTGGAGTTTTTCAGAGTACTGGGAAAGCCCCGCTTTTATGTTCAATTCGGAGAATCGGAACTGAGAAAACCACATGGAGAAGGCTGACCAAAAACAAAAGGTAGAAAATATCAAATCAGCCTCGTGCGGAGAAGCTTGAAGGTTCTGCCGGTCAGCAATAGGGAAAAAAAAAAAAAAGAGAGAGAAAGAAGAAGAATGTAGCAACGGCGTTAAGCACATTCGCGTACGGTTTTTAATTTTCTTTATGCAGATTCGCTGGCCTTTCGTTTTTGAAAGCAACGGTCTTGATTCTTTGAATTCAATCCTCTGCAATATCGCGTGTTGCAGAGGATCTTCATCCACCATGTCGTCTAAAATATCCTCTCCCCAGACCATCAACGTGCAACTTTACAAAGCATCCACGATAAAAATGCCGTAATGAACCCAGCAACTGAGCCTAAACCTTTCTGCTCCGAGCCTTTCGTTTTTGAAAGCAACGGTCTTGATTCTTTGAATTCAATCCTCTGCAATATAGCGTGTTGCAGCGGATCTTCATCCACCATGTCGTCTAAAATATCCTCTCCCCAGACCATCAACGTGCAACTTTACAAAGCATCCACGATAAAAATGCCGTAATGAACCCAGCAACTGAGCCTAAACCTTTCTGTTCCTTCTCGGAGTCCCAGTCTCCAGAGCATAAAAAAGTCCCGCTTTCCAGTACATACAATATTTGTTATGTTCTTATGTTTTTCTTCTCTCTCTTTGCCGTCCACTTTCTTTTTATTCCAAGTTATTCTTTTGCTCAATACTAGCTTATGTGCTTAAAGTTTTAGTGTTTGTAAATCCAAATAGCAGGCGAAAAAACTGAAAAAAATGCTCTCAAAGTCCCCAGTAACCCACCTGAAAGAATCACTAGCTGCGCCCGATTCTTTGATTTATCATCGTAGTAGGGGCTTCTGCAAGTTTGGTTATTGTGCAGGAAACTTTTCAGAGCATAGCCACCGGTTCAAGCCTGTTGGGCAGTCTTTGGGGGATAGATGGAAGCTGAAAGACATAAATGCGAGTGAGTCTTTCTTCTGTATTCTGTTAAAAAATACTCTGTTTTGGGTTTTTGGATTCTTCGCTTCTGGATATACTCCTTGGTGAAGCCAAGCAATGAGTTTTAGTTGTAAGCAGGATTAATTTTGTTAAAACAAGCCGAATGATATCAAAATTCTATTGAAACTGACAAATGGAACCTAAGAGAAGAAAGTAAAAGCGTGTACAAGAAAAGAACCGCGAAAATTTCACACGCTGTCTAAAACCAAGTCCCTATTTAGACAAGGAGTGAGATGTCCTAAAGTCCAATTATCTTCACCACGGGCCAAATTTTGTCGACGTAGGAGCCATAGAACTTGGAAAGCCACAATGTCTAGATTGTTTAAGAGAAAAGGATTTATTGTGAGCAACGAGTCTAGGAGGACCTTCAAGCTTCCTTCGGAACGTAGGTTAGAGCAGCTCTTATTTTGGGTCCAAAGAGAACTTTCCCATTAATGACATCTAGTTGTCTTGGACTCTTGGCTATTAAAGGCGCTATCGTTCTGATCTCTTTCTTGCTTGTGCGTGAACTTACTCTGAAAGACATATTGCTTTCATAGCTTTGCACTTACCCATTTCTCATCCTATTTTCTTATCCTATTTCTGTGCTTTATTGAACGAAAAATTCTTTTGCACTGAGAAGAGATTGGTAACCATAATTCTTGGACGCAATACGTCAATTTTAGATCAACGTGGACAATTTATTCATATCTAATGGAAATTGCTGTCTTTTCCAAGCTGACCCTAATTTTTGTGTTCTCTCTTTTAATCCTTTTTTTGTCCTACTACTGATTGTTCTTAGAATAGTCACTTCATTCATCAATATGAATGTCCGGTATATTACAAATTTCCCACATATTATCTCTGTGAATTTTCACCTCCTTTCTCAAGCCATAAACTAATGGAGACCAGAGGAATAACTTATTTTGTTATAGTGGCTGTTCCAAATTATTTGGTTCTGTTTTTTCCTTTGTTCTTCTCTCTCTCTTCCTTTTCATAGCACAATATCCTCATCGACTACCATTTCTTGTGGAACTTCGAACTTATTTGTTTCACATTATTACTTGCATGAGCAGTTCATAGTAAGGGATCTAGAATACACGTATCTTCTGTTGGAACATCTTCTCATTGTTGTGCCTTTTCTATTTCATTTGTTTGAAAGATTCTCTCTTTGAGATTAATATGTCTTGCATGCTTATATTAAAAGAGATGAAGATTAATGAACTGCTTTATCTCTTATTATTCTTTGTTAAATCTGTGAAGCATGTGTCCATCCCCTGCTGAATTTGAGTTATAGTTCTCATGGCAAATGTTTTTTCTTTTGATAGAATCTGGAATCTGTCAGTTATATGTGAGGCTCCTTATTTAACTAAATGGTAGATAACTTGTATTGTGCTTTGGACAGATACTGCAATCTGGCCATCTGAGATGAGTTTGGAATCTGTTAGTGTTATAGAATATTGAAGTAACAATATGAAGTGCTTTTTTATTCAAATATTTTTGTTACCTTCACTATCTACAGGAATTCACATAATATATCAGATCCACTTTCTATCTTTTGGACTGCATTTAGTTCTTGTACTTACCCACTCTCTATTTCTTACCAGATGCCGTGCAAGAAAGATTGAACTTGTGGCTATTGAAGACCCAAAACTTTTTGACTGAAGTGACTTCTCCACTTGTAAAAACTGGTCAAAGTAGAAGGCCTGATCCCGGTAATGCTTTTGATGCTCAAAATATGGAGGACATATTTATGACAGAACAGACTATTGATAGCAGAACACCAAATGGGAATCTATCAGTAGCTGCTATTGTATCTATTGAGCAATTTAGCAGGTGATTATTTACTTTGATGTTTCTTAGATTGGTGTCTACTGAGTACTTCTTCATTAAGTTGCATAAAAAATTATGATGTTATCGCATTAGGTGACTAGCTTTCGTACATTTACTTTGCAAGGGATGGGGAGCTTAGATAAATAAAGACATAGAAAGGAAAAATGGAGGGTCAGTCTCATCAGTGAATTAGAAGTGCTATTCTCCTCAAACTAGAACAAAGTGCTGGAGAAAAAAAAATTGCAGATAGGTACTTGAAGATCAACTGATCATTTGCTCAATTCATATCAAGATAAAGTTACTTTTGCATTGAGGATTAAATATAGCAATATTTTATCAATCATAACTGCACGTAGTGAAATTACTTATCTTTGTAATCCTTATAACATATGACTTGCTGGGATGTATAAATAGCAGTAACGTTTAAGTAGAACATGACAATAATAACTATCTATATCTGCAACTCACAAAATTACCCCTGTGCTCTATGCACTTCTATATGTAGGAAATTACCATTAATTATGAAACTGATGGGGAAAGGACTATAATACATTTTGTTCTGTGACTTACTATCCTTGTTTCTTTTTTGTGCTTATCAGACTAACAGAGGAATTGTGATTTGACTTTCGAAAGTTAAGATATGCAGGATGAATGGATTGACTGGGCAGAAAATGTGGAAAATATTGAAAGCTCTCGTTTCTGAGTCTCTATGTAATGATGCACGTAATTTGGTCGAGTACTGCTGCTTCAGGTTCTTGTCAAGGGATAATTCTGATATTCATCCTTCTCTCAAGGTATGCGACTTATTCCTAACTGATCCTCAATGTTTCATTTTTTTCTTTTTCCATTTTTCATAACCTTTTTAATCTGTAAGATTTGTCAATCAGCAATATTAGAGGCTTTTGTTATTTTTTTTTTCTCTGTAAATAACGTTTTGGTTGTTCTATACTTAGAGATTTGCCTCTTCTTTTTTTGACAAACTTTGATCTTTTTGTAGGAACCAGCATTCCAGAGACTGATATTCATAACACTGCTTGCATGGGAGAATCCTTACTGTGAAGAGCTCCCAAATGCTCCAGAGAAAGCTTCTTTTCAGGTTCATTTTTTTCACATCTATTTGCTAAGCAACCCATCTGGAGTATTGTGAGTTTCTTCCTGAATATTACTTGCATTCAAACTTTGAGTCTTTTTGGTAGGAACCAGCATTCCAGAGCACTGATATTCATAACACTGCTTGCATGGGAGAATCCTTACTGTGAAGAGCTCCCAAATGCTCCAGAGAAAGCTTCTTTTCAGGTTCATTTTTTTCACATCTATTTGCTAAGCAACCCATCTGGAGTATTGTGAGTTTCTTCCTGAATATTACTTGCATTCATGGTTTTAACTTTAGTGTCCAAGTGGGTGGTTATAATTTGTTTATGATCAACTGAGTAGTCGCAGGTAAGATTACATATGGAATGGTCCTTTATATACTGGATTAATGTCATTAATTATAATAAATATTGTCCTATTTCGAGAACATATACTGTTCTTTCAGGCTCCTTTTTTCTAGCTGGCTTTCCTTTGCAGCTAGTAATATGTAGTACTACTGATAATTACATTTCTGTTTTAACTTGTATCAGTACCACAGTTTTGTTAAAAAGGGATAGGGTGCTTTCAACTCCTCTTCATTTCCTATATCCTTCTGTTATTCTCCAGTATCGTAAGAGAAGATCTTAAAGGGTGGTGGGTTTTCTCCTGGAAAGAAGGAATAGACTAAAATATTTGAAATTGTCATCTCATTCTGTTTTCTGTCTATACGGACTTGTGGTGAAGGAGGAAGACTATTAGAACCAAAAACTTTCATCTTTATGTAACAGCTTTTGAAATTTTGTTATTTGTCTTTCAACAACTCAAAATATAATGTTGAGAGGTCTGAATTGAACCGGGTGAAGTTTTTTTGAAATTGTAGGGAGAGCTTGTTAGAGAAGCAGCTTTTGTTCGTATAGCTCCTGCTATTTCTGGTGTAGCTGATCGCTCAACAGTACAAAATCTATTCAAGGCACTTGCTGGTGATGAAGAGGGCATCTCCTTGAGCGTGTGGCTCACTTATATTAGTGAACTTCTCAAGTGAGATTCATGATTTTCTTCTAATCTTCTGTATAGAGCCACTTCGCTGTTATGAAATCATTGACTGGAAGCATTTTTAATCGCTGAGTGGAAAGTTGATGTCTATTGCTTCTGATTGGGCATATATGGTTGGAACATTTTACATCTAGATGATTTAACTCAGAACATCTTTCTGGACTATTGTGCGTTTGAAAGGAACATGGCTGAGCTGTACTAGCGTCTAATTTAGTGAATGTCTTAGAAGAGTCGAACCCATATTGATAGGAGTACCCTAGTTTCTAAATTTCTTTGGACTTAACCATGACTCTAACCTGTTTGAGCCTTTTCGGGCTAGCAATGGGGTTCCACCCCATACCAATGTGGAATCTCAATTCCTTGAAGACACTGTGTAGGAAAATAGTTTAGTTGTAGGCTCCTCAGATGGTCTAAGTAGAAGTGATGGGACTGAGTGTTTGGTTCAGTAGAAATCATGGTGTTGGTTGTGAACCTCCCCATGAACCTGCTCGAGGCACTGTCACTTTCATATGAGGCCTCTTTTTCACTTGCCTTGATCTTTTCCACCCTTTTCCTCATTATCGTTAATTAGCCAAATATCACATTTTCTGTGGTTTTGCATTTCTGGCTTACTAGTGCTACAAATTTTTGGTATTTATTCAGCTTCAAATGTGATCAAGCTTGTTCTGGTTTTTGTGTAGAGTGCATGAAGGACGGAGATCATACCAGATTCAAGAATGTCCCCAGTTGTATGGGGAGAAAATCTTATGCATTGCTTCCAGCAATAAGCGGCCGGTTCTTAAATGGGAGAATAATGTTGCATGGCCAGGAAAACTTACCCTAACTGATAGAGCTATATACTTTGAGGTACAGTTTTTTCACGTGACATGCCGTGGTTTACCAGGCATGTTATGGAAAAATTAGGGTCCTCAATATTCTTGGACTTGTAAGATGTTGCTATAAATGTTTACTTCCTTTTGGATTTCTATATACGAGTTTTATAAATATTAGGCATGCATAAAGCCAAAGACATGTGACTACTTTTTCGTTCTTTGAAAATTGTATAATGATTTGTGGGAAGTGGGTTGCTTGATAATAGGATGAAAAGGTTGGAATTTTTAGACAAGCCTGACCAATGCTGTCATTACCCTGCACATGCCAATGGAAGTTAGGCATGGAAGCTATTTAATGTCGATTACGCCATTCGATAGTGTTTTGGCAAAGGTAGATATCTTTCTCTTTGGGTTTTTGTTCTTAAGCTTAGACTATTGCTTGCAATGGCTGCACAAATAAAGTTGGCCCCACTAGAGCTGGTTATGTTTTGCCTACAGAGTAATTCCACTTTCTACTGGTGGAAGTCAATTCAGTCATCAAGCTTCAATTTATTGTTCTCCTTATTTTTACTTTAACAACAAAATCTCTTGTATCCACATACATGTAATAGATATTTAGGGGATTGCTTTTGATAACAATTGAAATAGAACCATATCCAAGCAGGTTTAACCAGGTCAACCTATGTGGACGGCCAAAGTGGGATATAGCCAAGGAAATTTACAAATACGCCACTTACATGCAGTCCTAGAAAAACAAACCATAGATAGGTGCTGTGTTACAGTATCCGACCTTCTCTTGGTTGAATTTGCTCTGGTTGAGTTGGCCAGCATGTGAGAGTTCCGTAACAAACAAATCTGGCTTGTACCATGTTGGAAACCATCCGTCTGCTTAAGCATCTGAGCTTGATTCTTTAAACTTTCAAGAGATCATTTGCTTTAATTTTCACTTAAATTGGGTGAAAGTTCTGAAATGCCACGAGTAGGAGGTGTGAATGTGCTATTAAAAGTCCCAATATGATGTGTAGTACATATACCTCATTTCATTGCTGCTTATTTTGAATTATGTCTTGTTTATGATAACTTTTGAGAGATTTGGAGAAAAACTGTGTGTTGTCTTCGTTGAGACCTTCTATTATATAGGAAAATTACACCGCTATAATTACTTAGATTCTAGCTAAGGAAATAAAAGCTATACAATCAAAGGAAAATAACCGATCAAGCTATACAAGGAAATAATCGGAGAGGAAATTCATAACGTTCAATTGTAAGTTTGAATTTGAATTGACCATAAATTGGCCAGCTATGCTGTCCGTTGACAGTTTAGTCCTGAAAAGATGTTGGAAATTAAATTTTCGTGGTTACTTCTATATCACTTATATCATAATAATTTGGTCAAGCTTCTTGGTTATTGTCCAAGTTGGCAAGAAAAGTTTGGACCTGATCAAAATCAAATCCTGGCCTCATGATAACTTTAGGTCTGATGATTTACTGTCTCCTTATGTTTGTGGTCCTGGTGTTGTGTTGCCTTCATCAGAATACATGTTTGGTTGGAGCAATCTTTATCTCGTTGTTTAACTTTCCAAAGCTGTGTTGCAGGCAATTGGCTTATTAGGGCCGAGAGATACCATAAGAATTGATCTTACCAGGCATGAATTATGCGTAAAGAAGGCAAAAGTTGGACCTTTCGGTTCTGTTCTTTTTGACTCTGCTGTTTCCATTTCCTCTGAAACTGAGTGAGTAAACTGCTTCAACCTCACTCAGTGGACTAACTTGCATATGCATATAATGTCATACGCATATGTGATGTTAACACCTTGCATGTGAAAGAGATTGCTGCTCTTCATTTTCTGTTCTGTGCCATTATTTTGTTGGATGACATTGTTTATACCATGATATTGACATCATTAGATCAAATTAGGACATCATGTTTGCAGAATCCTTTTGGTTTCATGCTAGGGATTTCCACTGCTCAAACTCATACCTCAGTAGGGTTTAGAATTCCCCTATCAAGGAACTCAGTCAAGAAAGGATTTTCAAAGATAATTTGACCTTGTCAAATGCATTCAGCAAGAGCAGTAAATAGACAGAAAACAGATGCCGGTAAGTCATGATGAGTGTAATGCAATGAATTGATATAGCAATGGTGGAGTTGTAAATGACTTGTAGGTCAGAGATTTTTCATATTCGCTAAAACCCCTTTAATCAGAATCAATGGAATGTGGAGAGATACCATATGCCATACTGGATTTGTATTAATTTCCTATCTGGAGAGGTTGTTTTCGATCTACATTATTATCTTAAAGATCTATGTACAATGATATGTCCTTATATTGCCTCTATTCAGGTCGAAATCATGGGTTCTGGAATTTGTTGACTTCGGAGGTGAGATGAGGCGAGATGTCTGGCATGCATTTATAAGTGAAGTTATTGCTTTACATAAGTTCATACGTGAGTATGGACCAGAGGATGGTGATGAATCATTGTTTCATGTGTATGGTGCTCATAAAGGGAAGGAAAGAGCTACTGCCGGTGCCATTAATAATATAGCCCGACTTCAGGCCCTTCAATATATGCGGAAGTTATTGGATGATCCCACGAAACTTGTTCAGTTCTCATATTTAGAGAATGCACCGTATGGTCATGTTGTTTGCCAAACTCTAGCTGTAAATTATTGGGGCGGAGCACTAGTTACAAAACCTATAGAGGCAGGCAATCAACAAATTCAGGGAGCTAGGCCTCATGATGAGGTACTTGAAATTAGCAACCATGTGTTTGACATTGATGGAAGTGTGTACTTGCAGAAGTGGATGAGATCTCCATCATGGACTTCTAGAGCCTCAACTACTTTCTGGAGGCACTCTTCAATAAGGCAAGGGATGGTGTTAAGTAAAAATCTAGTTGTGGCTGGTGCGACTCTTGTAGAAAGGGCAGCAGAAATCTGCAAACAAAAATATGATGTAGTCGAGAAAACTCAAGCTACTATTGATGCTGCAATGCTAAAAGGGATACCCAGTAACATAGACCTTCTCAAGGTTTGGTCCTTCTTTTTTTCTTGTACTTAGTATTTCTCCTTCTTTAACTTGGAGTAGTTTTACTTCATGGGAGTATGGCAGACAGTTTGATACACCGGATCTAGTCTGTTTGATTGGTCTGTGACCCTGCTGATGTAGTCTGAGATGTTTTTACTAAGCTTTTTTTCTAAGTAATAACGAACTGCTTCCTCTGAGTCGATTTTGTGGTTTGAAACTTCTGCTACAAAGTTTCTGTTTGCATTTCAACCCTTACTGCAGTAGCCAAACTTTCGACAAAAAGTGATCTTACATTTTTCACAGCAACCAAATGTCAGCTCATTTGTCATCTTTGTATAGGCTGTTCTCATATTTGCTTGATTTTACGGTAACATTGATGGAATCAGCTGCTAAAGCTTAGATCTGATGTAAAATATATCATATGAAGAGTTTTAAATGCCACTTGCAACAATTATGTTAAAGAGGATAATCTGTGTTAGTGTTGCCTGACTTCATTGGATACAGAAGTTTATTTGTCTCCTTTCTGGTGGTTTAACAAGGAATAAATTTGCAAGGCAGCTAATATAAATATATTGTCATTTAACATATAGCATCATACATTATTTTTGTCAGTGCCAACCTGCAATAAATACACTAGTATTTCCTAAGTGGACATTTGTGTTTGATTCGCCCCATTAGGTGCTTGATAAGGGAATTTTCTGCTCTGGCTGTGATTAATGCTATATAATTGCATGCGACTTCCCTGGAGCCCATTGCAAAACAACAGTGCAAAATCAGTTTTACCACATGTGGGTGGACATGTTCAGCTCAAGAGAAAGAGATACCCAAATCTGCTCTGCTTTAACTGGCCGAGCAGATTGTCAAACTGGCAACTGAGCTTCCCAAGCCAAGACTCACACACATCACATAATTGGACAGAATGAGCTGAAAGTCTAGATTAGTATGGGACTTTGAGCTTAGCTGGGTTAGGCGCCTATAACAGTGGTTATGAAGGGATTATAACTGATTGTTCATTGGTTTGTTCGCATTTAGAGTGTATATTGGAATTTGATGACATGGCACAATGGGATGTTTGACATTGTGATCTTACGGCAAATTCTAGTGTTCTTCCGTTGTTAGCAGTACTTCCAGTTGTTGTATCCTTTGATTTGAGTCGTGACATTATAAATAGAGGAAGATGAACTCTATTGCTTTTTCCTTGTGCAGGAACTTATGGTGCCTTTTACAATAACTGCCAAGAACTTTGAAAAACTTAGGCGCTGGGAAGAGCCATACTTGACTGTTTCTTTTCTTGCATTTGCATATACAATAATTTTCAGGTATATCCATTGCTTGGAACATTCTTATGATAACAATCCTTGTTTTATACTTTGTATAGTCAAGTGACAACGTTAGAAAGAAGTGAATGGTGGCTACATATGGGCAATTGCTACATGCTTATGAACTAGAACAATTCTTATGTGGACTCATACCACCCTTCCTTCTTCAAGCTCTCTATATCTTGTCAAACTTTGAGGTCAAAACTTTCCCTGGAAAGGCTATTCGTAGTTTTGGGGTTTTGCAGCTGTTCATTTCTCAGATATTCTTCAAGTGGAACATTTTCTAAATGATAGTGATATACTGAATGTTTGATTCCTAAGTTCACTTGCTTGAGGTGAGCTGAGAGACCCTTGGGTTTGATCAAGTATGGTTTGCCCTCCTTGAAATTTCCAATCCATGCACCTCGCTTTGGGATAGCTGATAAGAAACCCAACTGAGTTGGGTTCCGTGCTTATGGCTTTCGGGGTTAAGTTGGGTCTGTAGGACTTCACACACAGAGAGAGAGAGAAGGTCAAAGAGATAACGGGAAAAACTGCTACATTTTAGCTAATCAATAACCACTCATTAATCTTGTTTGACAGGAGTTCAACACTTCTAAGAATAAATACAATGTGAGTGATGTATAATAGTTAAATAGAGCATCCAAACATAAAGATGACGTCCATACATCTTAGCAAATTCCAAATTCATAGTCAGGCAAAGGTAATTATCTAGGTAACGCTGGATGCAAGTATTTTATTCTTGTAAGGAACAAGGAGAAATACAAAATTATCGTATTTATGTGGCTTCCATTGTCAGGAAGTTCAGGCTCAAAGGTGAACCCACCATGTATGAATAGGGTCACATATCTAACACTTGAATCCACACAACTCAAATCCTCAATAAAGCCAGTCCCGTAAGGATGGGGTGGCAATCGGTTGCCTTTTTTCAAAACGTTTAATATTTGTTGCTTTTTCTTGAAAGGGTTGGATGCCAATTCTGCCACTATTTATGGATGGAGGCAGTGCTATGCATCTTGCTTTAATTATTGTTCTTATACGATGCTAGAATCCTAAATTATACCTAAACTCCAGGTTGATTTCATTTTCAGAAGTTTGCTGTCATATGTATTCCCGATGGCCTTGATATTTGTGGCAGCTGGCATGCTAACATTGAAGGGACTGAAGGAGCAAGGCCGCCTAGGAAGATCTTTTGGGAGAGTTACCATCCATGACCAGCCTCCATCAAATACTATCCAGAAGATTATAGCCGTAAAAGATGCAATGCGTGAAGTGGAGAACTATCTGCAGAATCTTAATGTCACGCTTTTGAAAATACGTACGATTCTCCTCTCTGGTCAGCCTCAGGTATATAGTCACCACTCATGAGAGGACTTGTTAGAATTATGCATTTAATAGTAAATACTGTGATTTGATGTCGCGTGAGAAATTATTTTCTTTTTTCTTCTACACAGCATCTATTGCTCTGTCAGATGCATTTGCATTTTTAATTTTTTTTTTATAAGTAAGTGAATTTTATTAGAGAGAAATGTGTCAACGGTACTAGAGACTATACTGAAAACACCTAGACCATACAAGCTTAGAAATTGAGGAAATACGAGAAGCCCGAAAAAGGAAAACCTAACAACCCATTCACCCATAAGAAAAGGGACTGCAACATCTTGCCCCTCAAACTCTCAAGCGACACCGCCAAATCATCAAAACACCTATTATTCCTTTCCATCCATAGACACTATCAAATGCAAACAGGAATCATCTTCCCAACAGCCAAAGCTAAAGGGTCCCCAAACTTCCTCTTCCAACACATCAGCAAGTCAACCACACTTCTAGGCATAACCCAAGAGATACTGAGGATACCAAACACATGCGCCCACAACTCTCTAGCAACTGAACAGTGACTTAGAACATGATCCACTGATTCCCCCATTGCTTTTACAAAGGTAACACCAATTGGTCAAACAAATGCCCCTCCTCCTTAAGTTGTATGCAGAGATTATGTGTTCTGAACAAAAAGTGTAAGCAAGATGAGTAGTACCACTTGAAAGCACATCAATCATCCACTATTACTATTATGTGTGTTTGTTCTGATCTTCTTTTTTCAGCCAAAACTCTAACAAAAGCATCTAAAATTACCATGATGTGGTTGGTCCAATGTTCTATTTTTCACTCAAAACCCATAGACATTTTCAAAATACAGCTTTGGAAAACATATTCAACATACACCCTTTTTTTTTTTTGATAAGTCAACATACGCCCTTTTTCAGAAGTCCATGTTGACAACTTCCATCAAATTCTCATCGGCTAAATCCTGTCCATGTTGTACTTTTCAGTACATTTCCTCGAAGACCCCTGTGAATTTGTGATTGTCGTATGGTTTTATTATATCTATATTTTAGAAATATCACTTTACTTTCTGTCTCTACTGTGGGTGTTATTATGATTTGGATTTAAACACTTGTCAGGTAACCATGGAGGTTGCACTGGTGCTGTTATCTTCTGCAACGGCTCTACTTGTTGTCCCCTTTAAGTACATTCTTGCCTTTCTTCTCTTTGATATGTTCACAAGGGAGCTGGAGTTCAGGAGGGAAATGGTCAAGAGGTTCATAAATATTTTGAAGGAACGTTGGGAGACTGTGCCTGCAGCCCCTGTAGTTGTATTGCCATTTGACAGTGCAGAGTCCAGGTCAGAAACTGAAGCAAAGGAAACGAAGGACCAAACAAAAAATGTCCAAAATCAGAACAATGGCAATCTAGATAGCTTGTGACACATCCATATGGAGGTAGTTTTCTTCTTGGAAGAATTTAGTTACTAGCTCTAGAGAGAAGAAAATGTAATCTCATCGCAATTTGTTTTGTTCTTTTTTAAGACTTCGTATAGAAATTGGAGTACATTTGTTTTAGTTATTTTTTTCTACATCATTTGGTTGGTTTAACTAGTTTAGTTGATTACTACCACTTATTTGGTCCTAAAACACAAAAATACCAGGAAGAAACGCAGGGGATAAGAAAAAAAACATTTTTGTTTTTATAATCATTTAAGCATCTACACTTAAACGTGCTGCTTGAGTCAGAATGCAAGGGGTTGCATTTCAAAGAAAATAAATCATTGCTCTGATAGTGATTTGTGGAATCATATCCTTCTTAGAGCCTTGCATGCGCCTCGTATTGACCAAAGAACCAGTAGTTCACCCAGGTTAATCCTTTGCAATTTTCCTCTCATCTCTTTTAGGCATTTGTTTTGGTTTTGGTTGGCAAGCTAGCTGACTTGTTTTCGCTTATGTAGCTGTATCTTCCCTATGCTTGTTCTATTTACGGGAAGTTGTTGCTATCAATTCATTTGACATAACAATATCGACAACACCATACAGTTGTTAATGCTGGTAGAAGCCCTTTCTGACTTTTGTGCTTGCCGTACTGAAGAGGATTTGGCGTTCTATGCAAGATTTCTTAATGCTATGTGGAAGCTACGTTATCCATAGAGCTATTGGAGATTTGAACCTGACAGATTTAGCTTGGTAAGCTTCTTTTTTTTCACTCTACTTTGATGATAAATCTGTCATCCAAATGTTTCTATTTGCCTGTTCTCATATATATTTTAGCATTGAGAATGTTAGGCATCCAGAAATTAAGTGCACCCATATGAGAGGGAAAAGATATGGCAGGCGTTTCTCCTACGTCTCTTCATTTTTAGCTCAATGGAAAAACTACCCAAAACCATGAGAAACAAAACAAGATGGCATGCAGATATTGTTTTGCTACATGACCCACAGTTTGGGGATCAAGGGTAATGCAAGCATTGGGAGCCACCATCCGTGAGAGGCTGTTCTTACTCCCTTTGATTGATTACAGGCCAGCTGCTTATCGTGGTAAGAGCACACCGTTTGGTTCCTAGATTCAGCAACAAAAAAGCTTGTAAGAAACATCCTTAATACGATTTGTACTTTCAAGCGTTATTTAGGTCCCTGAAAATGTTTCTTTTGCTCTGAGTGTGATCTTACCTTGATGCACAGAAGGCCACACTGTAGTCTGCTCCGGCGCAAGTTATAATACTGGTAGGGTCGTCAAATGCATAGCTGTATGCTGCTGGGCATACTTGTTTGAAACTCTTGGAATAATTTGTAGGCAAACATGCCACAGGGTTTCCGTACATTCCTCTACAGCAATACTGATCTGTGTTGAAAACATTACATGCACTTCTGCAAGCTATGACCTTCCCATTGGCCTTGAGGGTAAGCTCTGCCGGGCAATTTTGCAGCAGATCTCCATCGCAGCCAGCAGTGCTGCAATTGCCTTTGCCATTAAGAGCTTTAACGCTTATAGGCATATTAAAGCCATCTACAAGGCTAACGTCATAAAAATCAATCTCTCCAAGAGTAAACTCCGCAATGGAGGAGGGCGGTCTACCCGGGCCAGTGCAATTGATGGTGCTACCACAGCTACCTGTTTGGCATGTGCCATTCCCATTTTTGTCAAAACTGCAGCCAGTTCGAGCCCATATGCGGCCTCCCCACCCGGGTGAAGCAGTATAGACAGCAGACTGCCCTGGTTTTAGTGCAAAACCACCGCCACCGAAGTTCTCACCGTGGGTAATTCCGGGCCATATTGTCTCCTTACAGGCATTAACAAGGGTGAAAGTTCTAGTGCTCTCGGAGAGTTTCCCGACTGCCCCAACAAAACAAACATGTTACATCACGTTAGTAAGCTTATACCAATCGGACTATACTATGCCTTCTGATACTTGTTATGACAAGGAACAATGCCTATGGTCGTGTCAAGAGTTACAAAACGTGAAAAATTTGAAGTTAGGTGTCTTGGTTGCCTTGCGGCTTTTAGCTGACCATATAGTAGGCCACTTAGTACTAAGAGAGAATATGCAAAAAGATTCAGACAAAATACAAGGAGATGAACCAAAATTATAGGAGGGATAGAAACCTGTTGCGACAATTGTGAAGACGAACAAAGTGAACTGATAAGTCATAGCTTTCGATTTGCTTTGGCCAAGACAGCGACTGACATGAGAGGAGATATGTTGTACAAGAAAGAATATGAAGAGGGTACTCCTGGCGAAACTATAAGAGAAAGGAAGAATACGTGTGGGAGTGAGTGAATCTGCATGCACAGAAAGGTTCCTTGCTTACACAACATAAAGTTTAATGATACCTTGCCTCAGCTAAAGTTCTGCTAAAATTCTTTTTGGTGTTCTTTTTGCACCCCTCTGTTTTCATATTTACTGATTTAGGGTACACCTATAGGATTGGTTTCAGTCAGCCCGAGTGTCCGAACTGACAACAAAGTAAGGTCCTCCGACTCCAGTTACCACAAGTCTAGGCGGTCTACTTCTATGGAGCCACTTGACAGGTTGGAACTTTGTCCGTCACGCCAGACGAGCCTGCATGAGCTGAGAGCATTTTGTTGCCCCCGGGTTATATGCCTTGGCAGTACTAACCAAAACAAATTCAATACCATCTGCGTCAGTTGTGGTAGAGAAAGCTCAAGCGCCAGTAGGGAAAAATAAAAATAGAAAAGATAACTTAAAAAAAAGTGGTAGATTTCAGCTTGAAAATTTGCATCAAAATTCTTTCCAAGTTCTGCACCAGCCCATGAGGGCTCGATAACAAAGCTTTACCATTTCTGGATGGCATGTCTTTCCCTATAACCGTCAGAAAGAGTTTGGGTTTTCGTATCATGAAAAAATCTATCTGATAAAAAAAGGATATTATGCATAACATGATCAATGCTAGCTATATTATGGGAGCAATGTGCTGCATATATATATATATATATATATATGATTTCCCAGAAATAAAAATAAAAATAAAAATTTCTCTGCGTGAAGCACGATTTAAAGTCTTATGGGAAAGCGGTTGAGTCGAGAAAAGTCCTGGAGGTCTCTACTTAAATGCTGAGAGCTAGGGCCCCCATCAATGTACAGTCACCTGTCAAATACCTTTCTACCATCAATGAGGCGCTATTCTTTTGTCCAAAATTGAAGTCCTGCAGACAGCGGCCGGCCATCTGCCATGTCTGACCGATCACTCAAATAAGAAAACTCAGTTACTGTCAAGCTGATAAAGGAAGAAACGCATTAATTCAGCGAGCTTTCCATCTTAGCCTCATGCTCCATTGATTCGCCAGGAGAACATTGGCATACAAGATACCATGTGTTTTGTTACTATTACACTGTAATTACAAGCAAAACCCGAGTGGTCCTTATGTTATTGTCAGAGAGAACTTCTATTTTTATTGGTAACCCTGTTTTGCTGGCTTGCATGCAGCGCATCAATGAACGTGTGTATGTGACATAGAGAGAGAGAGAGAGAGAGAGAGCGAGCGAGCGAGCGGAGGTGGAGTGATAAGGTGTCGAAGCATGATGCCGGTGGTTGGCAGGTGCAGGGAGGACATGACCAAAATTTATGGTAGAGAGAGATCAGAGAGGGAGAGATCTACGAGTACATAAAATTTCGTGCAAGTACACCTAAAAACCCTAGAGCTTAGGCTATAAACACGCATGCAGCACTTCTGCATTTCGGTTATAGCACATGACCCGAATGATGTTAAGTGCAGAATATAGAAGGGTGCCATTAATGAATCAGGACACTTGGGTCGTGCAGAACGAAAAAGTATGGCTTCATTAAGTATTGCATTGATCGATCCAGCAGGATGAACACAAACCTAAATGCATCGTTTATCCCCGGAATCAAGGTCTAAAAGCCGTTCTATTAATTTTAATTTTTTAGCATTATGGCATGAAACTTACATATCCATCATCTTAAACAGAGCCAGTATCTTCTTTTTTTTTTTTTTTAGGACTTTGATATTTTAGGGTGTCAGAGTTTAAGCAATATCAAAATCGAGTTTGATTACTTACCAAAAAGAAAAAAGAAAGAAAGAAAAAAAGAGTAAATATCATTCTTCGCCTTACAAGTATGCGTCAATTGTATTTGCAACTCCTTAACTTTTAAAACTGTGATTTACATCTTTTAAGTATAAAATATTTGTAATGTTCGTCCAAGTCAAAATTTTTGTTAAACTTAACGGAATTCGGCATTAAAATAATCGAAATGCCCTCAAAGATAATTTTCAAAAAATAAATAAATATTAACGAAAGAAATTAAAAATATACATAGATTACTGAAATAGAATTTTAATAGTTTTATTTAAAAATATTATCTTTTTTTAATATCATTTTTTTATTTTTAATGAATTTTTTTTAATATTTTTAGTAATTTTATCTTGAAAGGTTATTTTGGTCATTTTAATGTCGAATTCTGTCAATTATAATGAAATTTTTAACTGTGGACAAAAATTACAAATATTACATACTTATACAATATAAATCATAATTTTTAAAGTTAAAATATAAAAAATGCAATTGATGCAAACTTATGTTGCGAATAACTACGTTTCTCTCGAAACAAAATCCGAAAAGTTAAAGAATCAGGCGTGCGGAAAAACCCAAGTCCAAAAAATATGATAGAAAATATTAGTGGAGGCTGGAGGGCACACGAACGAGGCTTGAAACTCGAATAAAGTAGAGAAAGCAAATAAGTGTCCGCAGCGCGGGATGTAGCGTCGACCACCAGATCAGATTTCCCTCATTGACCAGTCAGGGCCAACTTTAATAGCATACCGATATCAAAAGCCGTTGTACGCTTTGGTGGCTTTGGCCGGATTGACGTTTCGGGTTATCCCCTGTTCTAGTTGGAGCTGCCAGTTATGTAAGATATTATATGAATGCTAGACGTTATACAAAAAATAAGTGCGATATATGTTATATATCAACGCTTTAGCATCTCTACTCAAGCCGAAAGTATAAATTGAAGTCAAGCAGCTATATATTCAGATGCTCCAATATATATAAGACGGAGAGCAGTGAGCACCAACGCATATGCTTCTTTGTGCGTACGTAGGTAGATTCAAGCTCCAAAAGGCTGGCATGCTGGATCGGTCAAGCAAGGCCAGACGAGATTAGAAATGGTCGATCAAGTCGCTTGAATAGATCCGATCAACTTAGATGAGCAGGGGATGGGACACAAGAAGCAGTGCTGCAGAACCAACAATGACGGCATAGTACGATAGTTCAATTAACTAGATAGGTTTAATAGTCTAATTGTTACAGTACATCAGTACTGAGTCAATCTTCATGCACCCAGTGAATGACCTACCTACGACAAAGAGTTCAAGAGCATTTTCATGCTATCCTATCATGACCGTTTCACTCGTTCTTCGAGTAGACATAATTTTTTGCATGGAAGTCTAGGAATAGAGCCAAAAGAGAAGAATAGAAGACCGTATTGAAGCACCAACCCGGCCAGACTCCGGAACATCCTAAGCCTGTAAAATGGTAGTACAGCATCATACCCAAAACCACAAAGCTACATATAAACTGAGCAATTTGACACTCCGTGAGCAGCCTCTTCCATTTGGGTCGGACCCCAAGTGCACAGGACAAGTAGTATGCGTACATTAGCACATGCACCGACGCGTTGGTCACGAGCACCAGCGGAAACATGGACTGCGATGTTTGTAACCACAAGTAGCACATGATCACGACCGCTGCATGGTGGTAAACGTGCAGGAAAGTGAGTCTCCTGGTCGAGTTACTCGCAATTATCAAAAGGGTGTCTACGAATTCTAGTATCTTGGACAGGTAGAACATGTACGCCCAGAAGAAGAGAGGCCCGGTTGGTGGGGTTTGAGGTGGGAGGCAGATCACCCAGTGGAAGTGAGGTGCATGAGAGATAGTGGAGAGGCTGCAACCAAGGGCCATGATGAAGGAGAAAACGAGGAGGAAGAGGTTATGGACCGCTGAGATTGATTTCAGGAGACTTGGCTGGATGAGTGGGAGTTGGAGGTTGGAGAGAAGGACGGTGAGGGAGAGGTAGGAGACAACAGTGAGGGTGAGGAAGAGAGGGGAGGATGCCAGGGTTTGGCCCTGGGTCCATGAGAAGTCAAGGATGACTGGGTGGTTTACTAGCCAGTATTGGAAGGTTGAGGAAATGTGGCTCATGATGTGGCTCACACGGTCGTTGGTGGTGGAGGTCTGGGGGAGGACGGCCGGGTGAGAAGACAGAGCGAGGAAATACAAATTCGGAGCGCAAAAAATGGAAAGGATTGGCAGTGTGGGAGTGACCAGACTGGTATGGTTTTAAACCATGCATGCCCTTCGAGTACCTCTACTTATTTCATCATATCGGTAACACCACAACAGCTGGCTGTTCAATACTTCTCCATATGCGGACAGTAATTACACATGATAACTAGTATACTCTTTGGGCACTTTGGGCATCGCCCCGAAAGAGAAAAGACGCCAAGGCATCAAGAAATGGGAGGCAATAGGCATTGGGGTTTTTCACTATGATATCTGCTGTTCTTAACTGGACTGTACGACCAATCGGTTGAAGTGTTTGGGCTGAAAAACAGAGCATCTTTAGAGACATCGTAAAAGGGCCTCGAGCATATTTTGGGCTTTTAACCATAATGTATTGGTCAACACTAGGATGAATGGAGAGGACCGATACACCCGATCCGTATTTGTCGGAGCTCCAGGGTTGGGCATTTGGCTGCTTTCAATAAGAAACACGGACAGTGGACTCTCTGATTTGTGGTCCCTTTCTTTGTGTTTTCCAGTCCTTGATTTGGTTTCAAGGAGAAGATCATTCATTAAGTTCTTCTTCGTTATATTCAGAATATATTGACAAATGGCCTCCCACAACGAGTTCTTCAGAATTTTGGTTTAAGTAGTACTTCCTGTAGCATACCTTATCAAAAGCCCTTTAATGGAAACCTCATAAAACAGATAAGCTTCTTAGAGCAATGATCTTTAATTCTGAACTGAAAACAGTGATATTCTGCAGACATATAATTTCAAAGTCACGAAAAGAAAAGAAAAAACGATTGTAACAGCAAACTAGCTAACCTCGATCGTAAACAAGCATAACTACAAAGACAGATATAAAGCAACCATTTTTGGTGTAGTTTTTGAGCTTTCTTCTAGCAGCAGGTTCTCTATTCTTTTCTCCCAACTTCACTTTTAGCTCAATGATTGCGTGAGAAAAATATGTCAAGGGCATGCAGATGTCATTGTGCAAACATTCATCTCGATCCCATCCTTCAACGGTCAACGTGATAAGGTCGTTGATGCTATCGAATCCAGCAGTACTTCTGAGGCTACTCTCCCCATGGATGTAAGTGTCAGATGTCTCACCAAGCAGGCGTTCCACTTCTTCGGGGTTTGATTTTACGTTCACCCACGGATGCCTCCCCGTTTTTCGTATTCCTTCTAATTCCATTGCCACTTCCTTCATAGTCGGCCTCTCCTCCCCTTTAGTCTTAAACACCTCTTTGCAAGTTCGACCACTTCCTTGATCTGCTCATTGTTTCCTTCTTCAGATATGCGATTCTCGAGAACTTCGGACAGTTTGTCCTCTTTTAAAGAAGTGAGAAAATACTTTGCTAGACTTCTTGCCTCTTCGGACCTGTCAAATGAAACTACTTTCTCTCCCGTTAGTAGCTCCACAAGTACCACTCCAAAACTATAAACATCACTTTTCTCTGTCAATTGATTTGTCTGTAAGTATTCAGGATCCAAGTATCCAAGAGTTCCCTGCACGACAGTTGCTACTTCTTTTTTATCTCGTGGAACCAATCTTGAAGTTCCAAAATCTGAGACTTTTGCAGTGAATTTTTGATCAAGCAGTATGTTCGTAGACTTGACATCTCTGTGTATTATAGGTGTTGAAGCTGCAGAGTGTAGATACGATAGTGCTTCTGCTGTTTTTGCAGCTATTCTGAGACGAGTTTCCCATGATATGGTGGATGCAGTTCTTCCTGATGTATGTACTCGAAAAGCGTCCCTTTTGGAATAAACTCATAGACTAGCAAAGGAACTTGTGTCTCTAAACAACAGCCCAAGAGTTTGACAATATTCCTATGATTAATCTGGGAGAGAACGACAACCTCATTAATGAATTGCTCACTTTGGTTTTGATCCACTGTCTTGGACTTCTTGATTGCAACAATCCCATTATTCGATGAAGTCCTTTATAAACTGTACCAAAACCTCCTCGACCAATAATCCTACTCTCATTAAAGTTTTTGGTAGCAGACTTCAACTCTTCTAAAGTGAAGATTTTGGCTGTCTCGCGGGATCCTGCATGGTTTCTGAGTCGCTGTTCTAAAATCAGACCCTCATTTTTTTGAAAGAACTGTTCTCTAAGCCTGATAAGTTTTCTTTTCCTGAGTACCAAGTATAGCCAGCAGCTACACACAGGAATGGCAATTAAGCCTATGCCAATACCTGCATTGGAAAAGATGAAGCATCATTCATTTTGACATAGACTTGAAGACTACCATCGAAAAGGTTGACTAATTAACATGAAGCATTTACGAATTTTATTTGCTCGATTGGTTAAAAGGGGCTAAGGAAAAGAAATTACAAAAACCACGGAGAAATAAGTTAAAACGAAAAGTGAAAAACAAAAATGCAACTTCAATTAGAGGTCCCTTCAAAATATGTGATGGCAAATTGCAGCTAGGACTATGCAAGTCTAGCAACATATATATAAAGCAAGAACTGTTGACACAAGCTTTAACTGTCTACGAAGCTCATTTTTATGCCCACGTAATTCCATTTGGGTGTCTTGGAAATTAAGGAAAGATGAGCTAGCGTTTTAGAAATATGGTTTAATTATCGGATATCTCATATTTTGCGTGAGGGTAATATGACGGCAGATCTATTAGTTAAGAAAAAAGCTTTAAAAAGGAATGTAAATTTTGGTGGCAGGGAGCAATTATGCAGTCTATCGGTGGCAAGCAGGCTTCATTATGTGAGTCTTGATGCTTTGCAGTAGAAGTACTCTTCATCTTGAATTCTTGATAGATTTTAGATCTATTAATTTTTTTATTGGTTTGCTATTTTATTTTTTAGTTTTTTGGGCCCTTTATTTTGTTTTTTTAGAGTCCTGTCTAAGCACTCTTTTCCTCCACCATAAATGAGTGTTTTTAATAAATTTTAGAGTTACCGTCCTCCTCTAAAAAAAAAAAAACAGTTAGCTTTTACAGCAGTGTATACGGAAGAAAAGAACAGTTAAAATTATTTAAAAATGGATCCTGTCCTTCTCCACAAATATGTATATCGCTACCAACTGGAAATTTCATAAGTGAGCTCTTTAGCGATCGACCCAAGCGTTTGAATCTATAGACTAGTAAATATACTTACCAATGGCAATCTTAATCACTCTTAAGAACTCCGGAACACAATCTTCACCACCTTTTCTTCCGTCCCCACGGTGCCACTTGGGGCAACGACATGTATAATTGCCTTCTGTGTTGAAGCAGTTCTTTGCTTGTGTGCAATTATTCAGATTTGGATTCCCGCATTCGTCGATGTCTGCAAATCAAGTGAAGAATATATATCAACTCCATCATCGTACAATGAAACTGGAAATAAGTTTCACATGTATTTGAAGTTTATAATGGAAAACTTCTGGTATCATATAAGTTTGCCGATTAGGAAGTTTATAGATGTATAATAGGTACCTTGGCAACCATCGGGGAGGTATGGATTCCCTTGGTAACCCTGCTTGCATTTGCAGTAGTATCCGGATCCGGTTTCGACATCAAGGCATTCACTATTAATCCTCTGACATGGGAAATCCGGTTTGTTCGAAGATTCTGCACATGATGACTTATTGTCAACTACCCAATCGAGCACCAGGGGGAACTTTTCCTCGGGCAGATCGCGGAGAGAACCAATGGTGAAGTTGAACTGGTTTTGTTCGACAACAAAAGCATAGCCACAAGGGTTGAAGTCCGATACATTTGTGTGATTGAAATAGCTGTGAACTTGAACTTGAATATCTTGTAACCCGTCCGGAATCTCTACCTCGCAGCACCCAACACCAGAGCAAGACCCATTGGCCACATTTTGAAGGCTATAACATAGAGACATGCACCCAGTCCAGTACGCTTCTTTCTTTTGGATCCCACGAAGGTATGCGTAAGTGTCACAGCCAAGAACAGTGAACTTATTTTTGGTTTTGGAAATGAAGAACATGCCTGTCAAGAGACGGGTTGCGTTGTATTCCACCAGTGCTCCCGACGGAGCGTAACAGTCTCGGGCAACTCGTTGCAAGACATGCATCTCGTGATCCTCAACGGATATCTTCGTAATAGTCACATTACCTTTCTTGGGTTTCTGAGAGTCGTCGCAAGTGACGTTAAACTTCTCATTCAGATAGCAGCCTTCACCGATGCCAAATGGAAAGGGAATTTCTACATCTCCACACTTGTTGCGGCAGCCAGGCTTGGGAGCAGCTGCCGCACCTGCTGCCACCATGGAAAATACTATCGCTCCAGGCAGGATGATTTGCAAGAGCTTTCCATTCAAGCCCATGGCTACCCCTCTTCTAAGGAGATATTTTCCTCTCTTTTTTGTGTGTGTATGTGCTTTGAAGCGTCTACATGTAGTCCTCCTTTTAAATGCGCAAGCAATGAAGACCAATTCAAAGGCTCTTGGGCCCTTGGCTGGAAATATCGTGCAAGTTGCAATTAATACAATTTTCCTGATAATAAAAAAAAACAAAATAAGTCTCCTTCTAGGTCAACTCTGAAAATCATATCCTACTAGAAGGCAAGACTAGTCTTTTTCTCTTTTTTTTTTCTCTTCTAAATCACGTTTCCTTAGAAATCGAAGACAAGACTAGTCTCAAATGACTAAGCTAGTAGTCTTGGTCACTGTGCTTTGTTGCGTGTGGGAATAGTATTAGTAGAGTGCCTAGGGCCTCAAATTAAAAGATACGCAGCTAATCATTGTATACCCTCACTGTCCTCTCACTGTCTAGGGATCTTCCTCCTTGCAATATATTTACAAAAATTAGAGTAAGATAAATATAATAAGAGAACTTAATTAAAAGGTTCATATTATCTGAAATTTACATGATAATATGGTATAAAGTGTATCTATTTGTTTCTTTTTGAATTGTATTAATATGGGTAAAAAATTATAAATAATTTTTATCAAAACGACTATTCTATTATTTTGTCAATGAGCTGACCTTTTTCAAAAAAAATATAAAAAAAAAAAAAGCCCAAGGCGCCGCCACCGGCCCCCACCAAGAGGAAGGCAAAAAATTGTGTTTTTTTATGGTAGTATTTTATACTATTTACGTTTTGGCCATTAATTTTATTTTTGTAAAACTGACCCCTCTTAATGTCTAACCCGAGCTCCGAACTGCCTAAGGAGTCACCAGGCCTGTTCTGAACCGGATCAATACCAGCTTTTTCGTGATGTATTTATTTTTCGCATCTCCCAAGCTGTGGATAATCTTGTACATACCCATGCCACAGAAGATATTCCTTTACTTCACTTGTTTCACATGCAGTATAAAATTGATCCAATAGATGATAATATTACATTTGTTTAGAAAGCATTTCACAAGAAGCAGACCAAAAAAAAAAAAGGCTTATTTTTCTCTCTCGTTTTCGGTTACATAAAAAGACCCCAACTTTAAGCAGCGTTTAACTATTTCTTCCTGTGATAGATCAGTGAAGTATCCCTTCCCCACAGCCATACCCTCTTCCCTTGCAAGCCTCTCGACTTCTTGTTGAACTCTATCTCCTCCAACTTTATTTGGTTCCAGCAAATTACAAGCTACCTCGGTGACATCATTCCCATGTGCTAGCGCCATGGCTTGTACTGAAGGAAGGCCACCGCCTCTCCCACTGACCCTTTTTGCAATTCTACGAAGAGCAGCCATATCATTAGAGAATACAGGGACGTTGTAGTTATCAACCCATGGGGTTGCTCCAATTACTACAACGCCTTTGGCTCGAGTCACTTGAGTTGGACCCTCGTCTGGCTTCAGTGGTAGGGACACTGATTTTGGCCCTCCAGCCCATTCAGTTCCAGAAGAGTTCGGCTTGAAGTAACCCAACTTTCTTCTGATTGAATCAAGCGTCCTCGCCTCCTCGTGGGCAGCTCCATACAGAAAAGTAGGGGCTGCAGGTGGTGTTTATTATCATTAGCGAAGGAAAAAATTTATAAATTTGAGACATGGAAAGAATAATACACAACCCAGAAACGTGTATACTTTGACTGCTATCACCCAAGAAACACGTTCTCAACCCAATTCCTTTTGAAATTGCTATGTAGCTTGTTTGTTATAACGCCTTCTTCAAGAAGGAATATAGGAAGTAAGACAAAGCAATCCTGCATTCAATAAACAGTCTCGGCTGCTAATAATTGACAGTTAGCTTTTACAGCAGTGTATATGGAAGAAAAGAACAGTTAAAATTATTTAAAAATCCTGTCCTTCTCCACATCCCCAACTATGTATATTGCAACCAATGGAAATTTCATAAGTGAGTTCTTTAGCGATCGACCCAAGCGTTTGAATCTATAGACTAGTAAATATACCTGCCAATGGCAATCTTATTCACTCTTAAGAACTCCGGAACACAATCTTCTCCACCTTTTCTTCCGTCCCCACGGTGCCACTTGGGGCAACGACATGTATAATTGCCTTCTGTGTTGAAGCAGTTCTTCGCTTGTGTGCAATTATTCAGATTTGGATTCCCGCATTCGCCGATGTCTGCAAATCACGTGAAGAATATCAACTCCATCATCGTACAATGAAACTGGAAATAAGTTTCATATATATTTGAAGTTTATAATGGAAAACTTCTGGTATCATATAAGTTTGCCGATTAGGAAGTTTATAGATGTATAATAGGTACCTTGGCAACCATCGGGGAGGTACGGATTCCCTTGGTAACCCTGCTTGCATTTGCAAAAGTATCCGGATCCGGTTTCGACATCAAGGCATTCACTATTCCTCTGACATGGGAAATCCGGTTAATTTGTTCAAAGATGCTTCACATGATGACTCCTTGTTAACTATCCAATCGAGCACGAGCGGAAACTTTTTCTTGTGCAGATCGCGGAGAGAACCAGTGGTGAAGTTGGAACTGGTTTTGTTCGACAACAAAAGCATAGCCACAGGGGTTGAGGTTCGATACATTTGTGTGATTGAAATAGCTGTGAACTTGAACTCGAATATCTTGTAACCCGTCCGGAATCTCTACCTCGCAGCACCCAACACCAGAGCAAGAACCATTGGCCGCATTGAGAAGGCTAGAACATAGAGACATGCACCCAGTCCAATACGGGAAAGGATTCCCTCCTAAGAGAGAATTACCTAATGGGTTCTAATAGGTCATTGGATGATGACAGCACATTAATGAATCTATCCAATGGTTTATATAAAATGTCCAAAAAAATGCAAAATGAAAAAAAAAAAAAAAAAACTTTGGATGGATTCATTAATGTGCTGTCAATAATATAGATAATTGGATGGATTCATTAATATACTGTCATCCATCCAATGGCCTGTTATGACTCATTAGGTAATTATCTCTTAGGAGGGAATCCTTTCCCATCCAATACGCTTCTCCCTTTTGGATCCCATGAATGTATGTGTAAGTGTCACAGCCAAGAACAGTGAACTTATTTTTGGTTTTGGAAATGACGAACATGTCTGTCAAGAGACAGGTTGCGTTGTATTCCACCAGTGCTCCCGACAGAGCGTAACAGTCTCAGGCTACTTGTTGCAAGACACGCATCTCGTGATCCTCAATGGATATGTTCATAATAGTCACATTTGTTAGAAATTAAATATGCACAACGGAATTTAGATCGACATACCTCTAGCCATAATTGCTCAAGTGTTTGCCTTTGTACTGCAAAAGAAAAGACACGTGAGAGTGATATGGTTCTTCTAGCCTATTCCTTAACCGTATTAGCTGTATTGATGGATACACATGCTTTTATTTTATAAGCTAGGCTAGGGACTCCTGATCAGAATTCTACTACAGTTATTCCTCCCATCAAGGAATAAGATTCTATTTAAAATTTAAATATTCAAAACTAGTAAATAATAGGAATAGAATTCAAACACCATGATTTAAATTCAAAACTTCATACGCTAGATATGTGGGCCACCTTAAGGAAAATATTCAAAATATTTTACATTCTCCACTTGGTCCACATAACACATAAGTTACCTGATTGGGTGATTGACACTTTTGTATGGCCATTATTATATTCATTCCTACTAGTTTTAAAACACTCCCACTCAAACAAAGAATATTTTGCATGAATCATGGCGGTAAGATTCTTATGATCGAATCATTCCCTTCCATGTATCACAATACACAACACTCTCTTCACGGGTACTTTATGAGCTATAACTTTATTAATGAACTTCCAATAAGTCATTCGAGTCCAACTTTATTTTTATCTCTACGGATAAAACAATTATAACACCTTATGTTTACAAATGTAAATTTATTCTCTAAGAATATGAACTGTATGTCTGTAGACCAAAATAGAGAGAAACTGAGTATAAACTAAATTAACAAGTCACATATGCTTAGCATGATTTTAAACTGTAGTACCGGTAACTTTCAATCATGGGATCCACAATGTATAATTCAGTACTTGAATGCTTAAATAAACATCAAGTGTCTTCTTATGTTCTCTCTTATGCTAAGATACTTTATCTCGATATACATATTTCTACTTTGATCTTGGAGAAAACAATTGTAGTAGAGTATCCAAAGGTAGCTTGATAGGTCTCACTATATCAATTCGACAAACTTGGGACCAATTTTCAACCATAATGCCTGTGTAATAATTTCATAGCAAGTGATAAAATGGTCAATATGACTATAGATAAAACTGTAATCCTTGGTTTCTAGGGAAAAATTAAATAACTTTATTTACAACCTTTTAATGCTCCAAAGTCTAGATTATTCTAAGTATCGACTTAGCAATCCTACTATCAAGCCAATGTCCAATCCTTATGCAGAGTGCCTATGATAGATGGTTAGAAAATACTTTGCATATGCCTTTATTCCAAAACGCCTTAGGGACATTGATCTTTAATAACTTTATGCATTTTAACAACAGTGGCTACAAAAATTTTACAATTCTTCTTAAAAGTCTTTATCATATATACATTTTAAGAGGAGAACTGTCTTGCCTAATGTAGCAACTTTAATGATTGTTTATAACCAATAAATATAGTAGGAAAAATAAAACAACTAAGGAAATAAACTTTTACACTATGAAACGTAAACTTTATTCTAAATAAACCAATGTCAATTTAATAGCAAATTCAAACTTCATGTGGGTAGAGTTCGCATCATGCATGAATTTACTAAACTTTACAATGAAACTAATAAATTTCGCGTTAATGAAGAAGAACCTCTGTACCTGTGGGCACAAGAAAATCCATCTTTTAACACTAATTCACTATTTCATCCTAATCAAACCACAAAAATAATAACCTCCCTGCAGGGCCAAGTCATCATTTTCATGATTCAATTACAATATTTATGTCAATAACCTTATGAAGCCTTTATGTGACCATCGTTATGAATCAGTATGTTGAGGCTACTCCTAAAAGGCTTCGACAATCACAACTTCCTAACATCAAAATTATTATAATCTCTTTTGATCCACAAATACTCAAAATGCCAATCATTTTTAAAGTTTGATGACTTCATGTGGTCAATGAACTAAATTAGGATGCTATAGCTACTCCAAAAAATATTTCCTTAACCACAACTTCAATGGCAATATAAAAGTGGAACCTTATGTTGATCCCTAAAAATATCAATGCCAATAACCTCGATGAAGTTTAGTAACCATATGTGATAATTAATCTGAATTAGGATGCTATGGCTACTCTTAAAACATTTCAAAGGCATAAATATAATTCTTTTAATCTAGATGACCCAAATGGGTCAGATCCAGTCCACGATGGACCGAACGGATCAACTTGTGAGCTCCTTCTCCGTATGTACTGCACGACCCAAGTACAAAATAAATAGGTCCAATTGAATTGGATCAAGTCCAATACTCACAAAAAAAAAAAGAGTTAATGTTCACATCCTCCAAATGAATATCACTCACCATTCATAGAAAATGATTCAAAATAGAGGACCAAATTCTTTTAACGAAACACAAAAGTTTCATGCAAACTTCAGCCAAATCAAGCACACAAAGCTCCAAATAAGTCACAAACTTTGTAACATTAAAATGAATTTGTGAACAATACTTACCAAATAGAATGAGTTTTTCATAAAGAAATTCATTCAAATAAAAAGGCATGTGCATAAGCTAGCAAAGAATCCATCTTTAAAGACAAGTAGTCCCAATTTTTTTTAAAGAAAGAATAAATAAATAAACAATATTTTATTCTCCTAGGTCAAAACCAGATGTGGGTACTTGACCCACAAACAATGAGTCAAAGTTTGACTCCAAAATAACTAAAAGTGGACCTAGCCTTATGAATCCAATAGATTATATATGGGCTTCCATCCATTCGGGGTTTAAACTATTTGGGCATCATTAAATGGATTGTAAACCTTACCCATCTTGTTTCTTTTAAAGACACAGTTTATCCGGAAAACTTTCACATTCAAAGACTCGAATTCATCACTATTTTGGCCTAAAAAATTGTCGGTAAGGTCAGTGCCGTAACTTTATAGCTTTCCATTTTAAACGAAAAAACTGAACTGGATGACTCCACAAGTATTATACAGATCTTGGTTTGTCTTTTTCGCTCAAATGGTAGAGCAAAATCAAGGAAAGCCGCAGACGTAAAGCCAAGTTGAAGAAACCAAATAGATGCTCATGAAAGATGCGTCGACTAAATCAAATGTTCATTTGAAAAACATTTAAAGGAAACTGAATAGGCTACAAATGAAAAGATGTGGATATCCTGCTGCATACGTGTATTACATTTGCCAAAATAGGCTATAGCAAATTGAACGCGATCTGACTATAGCATGAAAACAAATCTCTAGAGGTTTTCATAACTTTTGACCGAACTGTTTTAAAAAAACAACTTGAAAAAACAGAGAGTTGTTCGCCGGCCAAAAATACAAAAGAAATAAATTTTCTTTTAAACCGCATGAAGTGTGATTCAGAGAACTCATGATCTCTTGATTTATGTAACAATCTAAAATTATATTAGTAGATCGCTTCTCTGATACCAAATGTTAGAAATTAAATATGCACAACGCAATTTAGATCGACATATTTTCAGCCATAATTGCTCAAGTGTTTGTCTTTGTACTACAAAAGAAAAAAATACGTGAGAGTGATAAGGTTCTTCTAACCTATTTCTTAACCGTATTAGCCGTATTGATGTTAGTACACATACTTTTATTTTATAGGCTAGGCTAAGACCCTGATCAGAATTCTACTGCAATTATTCCTCCCATTAAGGAATAAGATTTTATTTAAAATTTAAATTTTTAAACTAATAAATGATAGAAATAGAATTCAAAGCACCTATGATTTAAATTCAAAACTTCATATAGATACGTGGGCCACCTTAAAGAAAATATTCAAAATATTTTACAACATTACCTTTCTTGGGTTTCTGAGAGTCGTCGCAATTGACGTTACACTTCTTATTCAGATAGCAGCCTTCACCCATGCCAAATGGAAAGGGAATTTCTACATCTCCACACTTGTTGCGGCAGTCAGGCTTGGGAGCAGCTGCCTCACCTGCTGCCACCATGGAAAATACTATCGCTTCAGGCAGTATGATTTGCAAGAGCTTTCCATTCAAACCCAATGGCTACCACTTTTCTAAGGAGATATTTTCCTCTCTTTGTTGTGTGTGGATGTGCTTCAAGCGTCCAACAAGTAGTCCTCCTCTTACATGCGCAAGCAATTTGACCAATTCAAAGGCTCTTGGGCCCTTGGCTGGAAATGCCGTGGCAGTTGCAATTAATACAAGTTTCCTGATGCTTAGGTAAAAAAAAAAAGGTTCTTGATGATAAGAAAAACAAAACAAGTATCCTGTTAGGTCAGCTCTGAGAATCATATCCTAAAGCAAGACAAGACTAGTCAATTTTTCTTTTTTTTCTAAATCACGTTTCCTTTGAAATCGACGACAAGACCAGTCTCAATTGACTTAGCAATTGTCTTGGTCATTGTGCTTTGTTGCAATATGGGAATAGTATTAGTAGAGTGTCTTTGGTCATTGTGCTTTGATTGTTGCAATATGGGAATTCCCAAGTACCAGTAGAGTGCCTAGGGCCTCAAATTAAGATAGTGTTTTGTAAATTTAAAATTTTATCATCGTTATAATTATTTATCTCTTTTTATTTTTTTTCACAAATTTTTTCATTCACTTTTTTACTTTTTCATTAACTTTTTCATTCTCTTTCTTCACCTTTTTATCGACTTTTAAAATTTTATCTTAAAATTTTACTAAAATTTTATTTCCAAACGCCATGTAAAAGATATGCAGATAATCATTACATACACTCATTGTCCAGATCATTATCTGAAAGTCTAATTAGAAGAGTGATAAATATAATAAGTGAATCTAATTAAAGGGTATGTATTATTTAAAATTTATATAGATAATATTAAATAATATAAAATTCATATATTGTCTTCATTTCTTTCACTGTTATATTAACATAGATAAAAAAAAAAATTATAGAAAATTCTTATCAAAACAATTCTTCTATTGTTTTTTCAATGAACTGAACTTTTTCAATAAAAAAAAAAAAAAAGACAAGACAAGCGCCCCCACCAAGATAATTGTTCACCGTACATCAATGAGTCAATATTCTTCATGCACCCAGTGAATGACCTACCTACGACAAAGAGTTCAAGAGCATTTTCATGCTATCCTATCATGACCGTTTCACTCGTTCTTCGAGTAGACATAATTTTTTGCATAGAAGTCTAGGAATAGAACCAAAAGAGAAGAATAGAAGACCGTATTAAAGCACCAACCCGGCCAGACTCCGGAACACCCTAAGCCTGTAAAATGGTAGTACAGCATCATACCCAAAACCACAAAGCTACATATAAACTGAGCAATTTGACACTCAGTGAGCAGCCTCTTCCATTTGGGTCGGACCCCAAGTGCACAGGACAAGTAGTATGCGTACATTAGCACATGCACCGACGCGTTGGTCACGAGCACCAGCGGAAACATGGACTGAGATGTTTGTAACCACATGTAGCACATGATCACGACCGCTGCATGGTGGTAAACGTGCAGGAAAGTAAGTCTCCTGGTCGAGTTACTCGCAATTATCAAAAGGGTGTCTACGAATTCTAGTATCTTGGACAGGTAGAACATGTACGCCCAGAAGAAGAGAGGCCCTATTGGTGGGGTTTGCGGTGGGAGGCAGATCACCCAGTGGAAGTGAGGTGCATGAGAGATGGTAGAGAGGCTGCAACCAAGGGCCATGATGAAGGAGAAAATGAGGAGGAAGAGGTTATAGACCGCTGAGATTGATTTCAGGAGACTTGGCTGGATGGGTGGGAGTTGGAGGTTGGAGAGAAGGAAGGTGAGGGAGAGGTAGGAGACAACAGTGAGGGTGAGGAAGAGAGGGGAGGATGCAAGGGTTTGGCCCTGGGTCCATGAGAAGTTCAGGATGACTGGGTGGTTTACAAGCCAGTATTGGAAGGTTGAGGAAATGTAGCTCATGATGTGGCTCACACGGTCGTTGGTGGTGGAGGTCTGGGGGAGGACGGATGGGTGAGAAGACAGAGCGAGGAAATACAAATTCGGAGCGCCAAAAATGGAAAGAGTTGGCAGTGTGGGACTGACCAGACTGGTATGGATTTAAACCATGCCCTTCGAGTACCTCTACTTATTTCATCATATCGGTCCACCACCCCAGTGGGAACGGATTCCCTCCGAACGAAGCTTTCAGACGGCAGATTGAAGCATTGCAATCCAACGGTCATGACTCTCCGTCCAGTCCAACTCATTTAACAAGGACAATGGCTAATATGGCTTGGCGGCTCCACTCTCTCCAAAATTATTTTTTCCCTCTTTGTCTTCTTTCCCTTCTTTTTCACGCAAGTTTCTCTTCATACGACAGGATCTCTGTTAGTCTGTTTAACAACCATTAAAGAATGAGTTTCATTTCATAATGCCTTTGAGCTAATCCCAGCCCCATAATTCACACTTACTCAAAAGAGATCAGCAAGAAAAACTGACAACTCGAACCTATTCATCTCACCCAAAAATCGATACAAGGCAAAGCCATACTGATCCCTCAATCCACGAGACTCTCAATGCAGATAAAGTGTAATGCGAGAGAACAAAAAAAAAAAAAAAAGGTACACTTTATACTTTTATGAAATAGAAATAAACAGAGGCTCCTCTTCATAGCAAACAATGAGTGTAATGTCTGTCATTTTCCCAAACCGCAGGTCATCTTCTCAAGTCTCAGAATTACCATCCGGCCTTCAATTTCAACACAAACTGCAAAAAGTCCTTGTTCTTTTCGCCAGAATTACCATCCGCCACTGCTCTACTCCAAGTGGATTTTCTTTCAGGCCGAGGGTCCCTTCCATTGTCAATGTTAATTAGAGAGGTCAACTGCCACCCAATAATTCAAAATAATAAACTTAATCAAACCAAAAGATCAAGATCAAGTTGAAAGAAACAATCAAGATTCTGGAGAAAGAAAGCACAGTGGGCGGAGGAAGGAATTTTGGGTTACCGCAGTTAACTGTTGCGGAGGAAAAAAAAATTGCGATTGATCCATAATAACCTTTTATGAAGAATTCCGGTAAGATTACTATGCTGCCGTCTGGAGAAAGAAATCACAGTGAGCGGAGTAAAAAAAAAAAATTGTTGTTGGAAAGTTATTGGAGGGAAAAAAATTACAATAAAATTGTAGGATTAACTTTTCTCTTGATTCCAGCAAGATTAGAGCCAAAAAAAAGAGAGTGGCGATTAAGAGAAACTTGCTTGAGGGAGAGGTAAAAAGGTAAAAATGAATTTTGGAGAAATTGGAGCAACCAAGCCATTTTAGCCATTTTACTGACACATAGTGACAGTTTGATTGCAATGCTTCAATCTTGATCCTTCTGAAAGCTTCAGAATTCCATCTGTTCCCCTTAGTCCGGCACTACAAAAAAACTGACCTATAGCAGCGGTCGGAAACTGCTGCTATAAGTCAAAAACCGCTGCTATAACCTATAGCAGCGGTTTTTTAGCGGCGGTCCATATACCCGTCGGCATAGGTCTATCGCGACGGTTCGGGTGACTGCTGGCGAAGACCTTGGGTCTATAGCGGCGGTCACCTAGCAGCGGTTGAAACCGCCGCTATATACCAAGGCGCAATTGTACTGTTTTGGCACTAAAGGTCTGTAGCGGCGGTCAGTGACACCTATAGCAGCGGTCGGTGACCGTTGCTATAGATTTGCAGCTTTTTTTTTTTTTTATTTACGAATCACCACTAATTTTTTCCTATATTTTTCTATACGTGCTTTTTTAATCGGTAATACAAATTTATTTTAATAATCATAATTCATTGGATGTAAAAATTTAAAGACCAAGGATAATAAAACAAAATATACTTCATTATTATTGATTAATAATATTTTACAACAAACACAAGAATCTTTACAAATTAGGAATAGACTGTAATAAGATGTAATTACAAGCTCTAAAAGAATCTCTATTGGACATGTTCTTAAAACCTTGCTTTTCTCAATCTCGCTAGCTTTGCACTTCATATGATCCTTGGTTTCATTGATCTTGCTCTGCAGTACCAACTTGTGCAGCTTCTCTTCATGACTTTCCATCTCACAGTGTTGCTTCACCTGTGCAACAGTCATATTTTCTTTGTGCCCAAGAGAGATGACTTCGTCAAAAGCAAAAATCAGTATTAATGCTCTTGGCAAGCAAGGAAAAGATAGCTGTAAACGGGGACAAAAAAGAGATATGAACATGCAATCTTTATCCTCATACTCATAGCTTAGAACAATGGAAGCATGTACCAGGAAAATCATCCTACAGTTTTACTATTTCTCTAAACCCAACAGCTTCATAAGATAAGGTACTATTACATTCAATAATAACATTGACAACCTAGACTCCTTTTGGCTGGTTTCAAAAGATAAGTTGAAACTTCGCCATTCTACTTCTACGTGGTATATTAGGAGGCCAAAAGTGATGAAAGTCAATGATCTTCAAGAACCCCAGCTTCATGGAATGTACATGAGGGCCAATTCTAAAATCTTAGGCCTCCAATCAAGGACTTTGTTCATAGTGAAATCCAGGGTGCCTCTCAGCTATCTGAGTTGGTGCTCTGTAAGCCTCCGAGTAAAACTCCTTTACGCCTACCAACTCATGTAGAAATAGGACAAGCATTAAAACATTTGGCTTAATTACCAAATGTTAAGTCAACTGCTTCAAATATGCATGTCTTACAGACAAGCTATTTCATGATACAAATATGCTAAAAACATTACCTGTGAACTTGGCTACAGCATATTTGAATCCAAAAATTCTACAAGAGTTGCATTGATAGTTGCATTGTTAGGAACCAAAAAGCTCAACATTGCTTATGAACCAAAAAGCAAGGTAATTAACAAAAACCCATAGTAATAAGAAACATTTTAGCCTACCTTAAATAGCAAAAATGAAAACTCACAACGCGCTTTAGTCTTTTGCTATAGAAGAAGAAATTGAAAGACCATCTGGGAAGGAAAGTCCTAGTCATAAATGCAGCTATAAAACTAACAATAATCCATGGATGTGTCAAAACTTACATTGCTCCTCTCTCTAAGAATGGATCTGCATCGGAGTCCAGATTGTAACTGTAATTTCACATTCTGCTAGTTTTACGACCTGCATTACAAGGTATTATGAATGCCTCTGGGTACAACTCGCACTCACTTCTTAAAATTAAGCTCATCTCGTCTAGAGCCTTGTACAACGCCTCCAGCAGATAACTGCCCCCATTAGTCTTAGTCCATTCCTGCAATTGAGTGGTCCAACACACCAACACAACACTGAGAGGAACTCTCCATGATAAAGCTCATCAACAGGTCCTATTAACACTAACCACCATACCATTTCATACTAGTGGAAAGATCCAAGCAAAAGAAATGAGCAACAGCTTGCCTCAAATGCATGCAAATACAGAATTAGAACTATGCAAATCTCGTTTATAAAATGCAAAGAATGTCTCGAAGTAAATGAGAAGTTCTATACTTGTTGTAATTCAGGCATTGACCTATCCGACCACCATATTGCGGAAATATGAATAGTCTATACAACAGAGGAGGCAATTAGTTCCACAGAACGACAACATGGTGGTCAAAATGAGAAAAGCGATACTTCAAGAGAGGAAGATCATAATTAATAGAATGAAAATAAAAGTTTTAGAAGACAGTAACATCTACATTGGGTCACAGATTCATTCGTCATCCAAGAATAGCTAATTCCTTCCCGTTCTGAAAAGGAAATGAAGTTGATCACTCCCCCATCCCCCACAAGAAAAGAGAGAGAGACAGTGTGGCTCTTTGCAGAAAGAGGAGGGGAATATAAATGAGACAAAAAGCAAGGTAATTAACATCCTAAAACTGAGACAAAAAAACGTGAAATGGAAGTACATTACCACGACAGCAAGGACTAGTTATTTCCACCGTCACCATCAAAGCCCCCATCACCACTACCTTCACCTCTCCCACCATAATTTCCATCGCCAGAACCCCCATATCCACCGGTATTGGCCGACCTGACATTTGAAACAGCGAAAACCCGAAATCGGGCATCACCCTGTTGCCTAAGTCCCATTTCAGAACAACCCCAAGCCCTCACCCCCTAGTGGGTGGTGAGTGACGGCAAGGAGAGGGAGCTCGGGGACCAGGGGGTGAGGGCTGTGCCGCGGGAGGGGGGGGGTGAGGGCTGTGGGTTGAATTTCGCATTTTAGGGCGCGCGCTGGGAGTTTTTAAGAAAGGGGGAGGGGGAGGTGGGGGGAACGGCAGCGTTTTAGGTAGGGGACACCGTTTTGAATCTTAATTAATTAGTCTTATATTACAAATTATTGAAATATAATTGTTAATTATAATCAATAAAATATTCAATTACCATAATAACTATGAGCAGATATTAAGTTATGTACTTTAATTGCATAAGCTAATTAATCTCATAATTAAATATTATTATATTACTAATTATTACAAATAAATATTAATCATGCATGTTCCAAAAAAAAACAACCCACAAGCCGGGCTAAAATAACCCTAATGAGATTTTACCAAAATTAAATAGACTGCCAAAAACTGGCCCAAATCGGGTTCAGAAATAATTCCTAAACGGTAAAGGAAAGAAAATCATAACTAAAAATAGGTTTTTGAGAGGGAAAACAGCGGATTTAGGGCTCGAAATGAGGAGCACCAAAGCGTAGCTAGTGACTACGACGTGCGCGCTGAAAAGAGCTTTCCGAATTAGGGTCATGGGCGCGAATCGGATACTCGTAGCCAAAGTTATGATCAAAAAACCGACACGTGCACGAAAACTACCCCAATTAAGTTAGATTACGATTTCTTGCCATCCTTGCGCTGATCTACCCGCTCAAGGTAATTCAGCGCCATCAATGTGTAATCTAAAAGCTCAGCGTCTTCTGACTCGGCTCCCCCTGCATCAATATGCTCATTATAAGCATATCATAATAGATGACTAAACTACTTAGATTTAGTCAATAAAAATACAATTACCATAACAATCATAGATATAACTTTCATAACATTATTTCTAATTCCATATAACAACTTCAATTTTCATAAAACTCATTTTAATTCCATATTTTATTAAGTAGGTCTCCTAAATTTTTTTTTAAACACATGACAAAATAAATTATGTATTAAAAGGAATAAAATAGTCTATAAAAATAATTATTAACCTTAAAATAACATATATTTTGGATTTTTTTTTAATTTTTTTCCAACTATACCTATAGCGGCACTTTTGTTAAAAACGCCGCTATAGGTATACCTTTAGTAGCAATTTTTTTCAAAACCGCTGCTAAAGGTACAAGATACAGCGGCGGTCATTATGACCGCTGCTGTAGGTATGCAATCTCTAGCGGTGGTCTCTGACCGCCGCTAGAGATTGGCCTTATAGCGGCGGTCTCTGGTGACCGCTGCTATATGCTGTCTATAGCAACGGTCAGTGACCGTCGCTATAAAGACCGCCACCATAGGAGTGTTTTTAGTCGCGTTTAAAGGAAAACGCCGGAATAGGGGGTCTATAGCGGCGTTTTTAGCGACCGCCGCTATAGACCTGTTTTTTTGTAGTGCGGCTGGAAATATCGTGGAAATTGCAATTAACACAAGTTTCCTGATAATTAAAAAAAAAACAAAACAAGTCCCCTTTTAGGTCAACTCTGAAAATCATATCCTACTAGAAGGCAAGACTAGTCTTTTTTTCTTTTTCATGTTTTTTTTTTTATAAAATCACGTTTCCTTAGAAACCGAAGGCAAGAGTAGTCTCAAATTGACTAAGCTAATAGTCTTGGTCATTGTGCTTGTTGCAACATGGGAATAATATTAGTAGAGTGCCTTTGGTCGTTGTGCTTCCTTGGAATATGGGGATAGTATTAGTAGAGTGCCAAGGGCCTCAAATAAAAAGATATGGCCTCATTGTCCAAGATGATCATCCTTGCAATTGTATGGTACAATTAGGAAAGAGATAAATATAATAAGTGAACTTCATTAAAGGATCCATGTTATCCAAAATTTACAACTCAACGTTTTTGGGGGCCTTAGGTAAGTCATAAAAATGAGGTCTTTTAATTTAAATTTTTTTTAATAAATTTAAAATTAAACTAGAAATTTGATTCTTGCCTTTTAAGATGCAAAATTACTAATTAAACTTTTGTATTCAAGTTTACCCAATAAATCAATTTCATAGATAAAATTGCTAAATGGCTTAATCTATCATGAGACATAGTTGTTAGTAAATTATTTTTTATAATATTTAGTTTTGAAAAACTTATTTCCTCATCTGTATGGTAAAACAATATTCTATACGCAATAAAATAATTTGAAAAATAATCTAGTTCTTTTATTGGATTAAATATTTCAAGTGGAGTATTAATTTTTATTTTTGTAACTTCTTTTAAAACTTTTAATTCTAAAAATAAATTCAAACCATCAATATCAAAGTGCATGTTATGCTTAAGAAATTTTTCAAGATCGAGACATAATCATCAAAAGATCTTAATCTTTCAAGACCAAACACAAAAAGCCAAATATGTCATTATACTTTAAAAATAATTCAAATCTATCTTGTAGGGAAGATATTGCTTGATCTACAATATAATAAAAATAATTAACTTTGAAAGATTCCTCTATTGACTTCATCATCTCATCATGATCATTGGGAAGTTAATTAGTAATAAAGTAGCTGGTTAGATATTGGTGTGTCATTGTCGGTTAAAAAAAAATGAAGTTAAAATTTAATTTTTTAAGAACTTAATTAGCAATAAAGTAGTTATGGTAGACAATTGTGGTTCTAGGTTTTAGGAGTGAAGAATTTATTGTGAATGATGCTATTATTTTATAATAATCTAATTAGACATTGGTGTGTCAATATATTATTAAAAAAATTAAGTTAGAATTTAATTGTTTGAGAACTTAATTAGTAATAAAATAGCTGTGGTATTTAATCGAATTGTACTAATATAAACAAAAAAAAAATTGTAGACAATTCTTATCAAAACTTTATTATTATTTTTTTCAATGAACTGAACTTTTTCTTAATTTAAAAAAAAAAAAAGGTAAAGTCATAGTTAGCCTGTAAATATGAGCAAAAATCAAATTGGTACCTATAACTTTCAAAGCGACGATTTAAGATCCTTAACTTTTGAAATTCATCAATTCACGCTCTCTGTCCAAATCAAACGGAAAGCATGAAAAATGACCAAAATATCCCTCAAAGATAAAATTACTAAAAAATACAAATAAAATAAAATGATATTTTTTAAAAAAATAATATTTTTTAAATAAAACTATTGAAACTCTATTTCAATAATCTATTTATTTTTAATTTATTTCTTAAAATTTTTATTATTTTTATTTATTTATTAAAATTTAGTCTTGAAGTGGCATTTCGGTCATTTTACATGATTTTTCATCAGACTTAAAGTTTAATTTGGACAGAGGGCGTGAATTAATGACTTTCAAAAGTTAGAGGTCTTAAATCGTCATTTTGAAAGTTGCAGGTACCAATTTAATTTTTACTCATACTTACAAAGTTAACTATAACTTTACACAAAAAGAAAAAAAGACAAGCGCCGCCACCAGCCCCCACCAAGAGAAAGGCAAAAAATTGTGTTTTTTTGAATAGTAGTATTTTATACTATTTACGTTTTGGCCCTTAATTATATTTTTGTAAAACTGACTCCTCTTAATGTCTAACACCAGCTCCGGAACTGCCTAAGGAGTCACCAGGCCTGTGCTGAACCGGATCAATACCAGCTTTTTCGTGATGTATTTATTTTTCGCATCTCCCAAGCTGTGGATAATCTTGTACATACCCATGCCACAGAAGATATTCCTTTACTTCACTTGTTTCACATGCAGTATAAAATTGATCCAATAGATGATAATATTACATTTGTTTAGAAAACATTTCACAAGAAGCAGACCAAAAAAAAAAAAGGCTTCTTTTTCTCTCTCGTTTTCGGTTACATAAAAAGACCCCAACTTTAAGCAGCGTTTAACTATTTCTTCCTGTGATAGATCAGTGAAGTATCCCTTCCCCACAGCCATACCCTCTTCCCTTGCAAGCCTCTCGACTTCTTGTTGAACTCTATCTCCTCCAAATTTATTTGGTTCCAGCAAATTACAAGCTACCTCGGTGACATCATTCCCATGTGCTAGAAGTTCCAATTCGGTATGGCATTCAGCAACTCTATTCGGCACAAGGAGTCAAAACAGATGATTGCTGCTCCAAAGGAAATATACATTAAGAAGTACACCTTGAAAATTAAATGATATATGAACCAACTAAAAGAGAACCGAGTTCAAAGAGACTCAAGTGACAAGAAAGATGCAGCTACTGATGTGTTCACTGATTTGATCTTTTTACTGATCTCATGCCACAAGAACATATATTATAGGCTTTTGTAATATCCCAATTAAAGATTATCTACTTGCATTTTTGAAGCCACATGCAGCTCGGTATGAGAAATAATTATTACACCCACGGTAATCTAATCAAATGGTAGTTCAAAATGCACAGCTATATAAAAATAAAATAAAAATTCCCTATCTTAATGTGAGGATATTTATCCTCTTTCGGGGTTTCTAAGTTTTTTCATATTGTATTGTCTTTTTGAAAAAGCACCGTAAACACACACACAAATATTTATGAACCCAAAATATGTGGCAAGTGATCATTTGAATTTTAACTAAACATAATAATTATATATATACAAACACATTGCACAACAGTTTAAAAGCCAAAGAGAATATGGTACCTTCTTTCACACAAAATTAGAAAGCAAAATTCTTACGGAAGTATCAGTCCAAAACTACACCATCCCGTGCATTTCTTTTTCGGCCAAGAATTTTTAAAGATGCAGATAAAATCCAAAACCGTTTAATGCAAATGGGGCATCTGCAGTTTAATGTTCATCATTGCCTAAAATGCCTATGGTTCTCAAGCCTAAGATTCACAAAATTCACCGCAACAAGCAGACATCGAATCGATCAAAATTTATTATCAGCAGCAGAGATGAAATCTTTTGACTTATAGCCAGACGTTGAGCCAAGATTCACACAAAATTTCACACAAGCAGAGATGCTTCTCAAGCCTAAGATTCACACAAAATTTCAAACCTTTTGGGGATCTTGAAATCTTTTGAAGTACAGCCAGACGTTGAGCGGTAGAGATGAGCGGCGCGACGGAGATGGGTGGCGACGGACAGGGCTGGAGCTGTGGCAAACGGATAGTGGTGGAGATATGGCAAAACAAAACGTCGGAGAGAGTTTTGAATTTTCAGCAAACCGGGTCGTCTAATATGGGTTATGAGGAAAACGGGTCATGTGAAAAACGGGTCAACCCACGGGTCAAAACTCATTAATTGACGTGGCCTTATTCGCAGCCCTTGGATCTTGAAAACTTAATCCCAACCGTCCATCAGCACCTTAAACATCAGCACCATAACCGAACCCCTAATTTACTGGAGGAAGATAATTTAGTGGTTAAGAATATGCATCAGAAGTCCAACCTCCTCAAGAAATTTCCGTCTCCTAAATAGGCCTCCTTCATCTCCTTCGTCGCCATCATCAAAATCGTCAAAGTAATCATTATCACCACCATCACCACCACCGCGATTTATTTTCCTTCTAATATCTCCACCGCCTCCCCCAATTGCAGTCTGCAATTTCAAATGTATTAGCCATCTAGCCCAAAAACATAATTGCATCTTAGAATCATAATATGTTTAAACCAACTCAAAGTGTAAATATTGCGTTAATTGGCTAAATGAAAAAAGAACCTCTAACAGGAATCCTCAGACCTAGACAACACTATTAAATATGTCAGAATCCAACTAATCTGCATGTCTGCATTATTGCATACATGTCAGTCAACTGGAAGAAAACTCAGGAAGATTTTACTACGACTAATCTGCTATCATTTTGACAAGTAGGGAAAAGCGTCCTTCTATTATTATACCCAATAAAAAAAACATCTCCAGGGAAGGGAAGGTAATTAGGTGATCCAATATGCCCAAGTCCTAAAATCTCCACAACTAAAATATGTACACGCATACAGTAGGTTATAATACCTGTGAGGACATGAGGAACATCATATTTAATTTCCTCACAAGTTCTCAGTTGTACATTTCCTATAAGTGAGAGCTTCCTTTTAGTCTCTCAGTTAGATCCCAAAGAGCCAAATTCAATCCTTACCTTTCACCAATAAGACTCAGGTGTACAAAAAACCATTTGCTTTCTTTAAAAATAATGAGCTTACCTGAACCAAAACCAAAATAGTCAATAGAATCGTACGCCTTCCAAGACCCCCTGAATTACGAGTTCAAATTGCAATTTTAGTTTTCTCTCCAATGATTTGGGTTCCAGAACTCTCAGTGCCACATATTGCAGACAGTTGTATCAAGTATTAGCTAAGGTTGTCAAAAAGTAAACACTTTCTTCAACGTTCCGCAGCTTCAGTAACCAACCAATAACTAGAACGATTCCCGTTTATATTTCTCAACCTATACCTAACAAAGCATTAAAAGAAGGAAAACAAAAAACAAAGAATATCCTCGAGGCCAGACTTAGGAGGCGTTTGTTTATCGAAATTTTGGAGAATATTATCAAAGTTTTGAGAATCTTTTGAATGTTGAAATTTATTGGGGTTTGTGAAAAGTGTGTAGTGTATGTGTAAAAGTATAAAATTTATTGGGATTTGTGAAATGTGTTTGGTATTGTGAAAATTTGGACTCTCAAAAAATTGGGTAAACAAACACCCCCTTAGATTGCTTCTGTGACATATCGAGCTTGCCCTTCTCCAACGTAACCGAACCGAGCGAACCATACTGTCCCTTCATAACCGGACCAACCGACACCGCTGAAGATACCGAAGCCGAATCCGAACCGCCAAGCGCCGGTGGCGCTACGAAACACCTTTCCAACAGACCGACGGAGTCCCCTCCCACCAAGGCCGGAAAAGAAGAAGCAGAGGCCTTTATCACTAATCCCCTCCGGAGCGGCTTACCGCCCACCAGATGCGCAGCCGGCAAAAATGGACCCATCTTGGGCTTCGATGATAAGGTCTTCATGGGCATAATTTGAGCCGTTTGGAACACCGCGTAAGACATTTCTTTCTTTATTTCTGCTTGTATGATTGCAATTTTCTCCTTGTATACCGATAAGATCAAAAGCGAATTTTTCTCATAGGAGGCAGCGTTAGTCCTCTCTCTTGTGAGGGGAGTATCACAGAGAGAGAAACGAAGAGAGAAGGAAAGATGCAGAAATGTTGTGGGGGGGGTTTTGATAGAGCAATGATCTTTAATTCTGAACTGACAACAGTGATATTCTGTAGACACATCATTTCAAATTTACGGAAAAAAAAAAAAGAAAAAACGACTGTAACTGCAAACTAGCAAACCTCGATCGTAAAAAGGCATAACTACAAAGACAGATATAAAGCAACCATTTTTGGTGTAGTTTTTGAGCTTTCTTCTAGCAGCAGGTTCGCTATTAACTTTTCCCCCAACTTCACTTTTAGCTCAATGATTGCGTGAGAAATTATGTCAAGGGCATGCAGATGTCATGGATGTCATCGTGCAACATTCATCTCGATCCCATCCCCAACGGTCAACGTGATAAGGTCGTTGATGCTATCGAATCCAGCAGTACTTCTGAGGCTACTCTCCCCATGGATGTAAGTGTCAGATGTCTCACCAAGCAGGCGTTCCACTTCTTCGGGGTTTGATTTTACGTTCACCCACGGATGCCTCCCCGTTTTTCGTATTCCTTCTAATTCCATTGCCACTTCCTTCATAGTCGGCCTCTCCTCCCCTTTTAGTCTTAAACACCTCTTTGCAAGTTCGACCACTTCCTTGATCTGCTCATTGTTTCCTTCTTCAGATATGCGATTCTCGAGAACTTCGGACAGTTTGTCCTCTTTTAAAGAAGTGAGAAAATACTTTGCTAGACTTCTTGCCTCTTCGGACCTGTCAAAGTGAGACTCTCCCTTAGATAGCTCACAAGTACCATGCAAAAATCAACATCACTTTTCTCTGATTGCTATTCTGTCCAAGATGTAGTGTATATCCCTGCAGACGTTGCTAGGGATCTCTTGGTCAAGCAAAAGAGTTTGCACATTATTTATCAAGATCATGAACGACTTGACATCTCTGTCCTCTTGTTGTTTTGCAGAGGTAGATACATATCCTTCATGCTCGTTTGAAGTCCTCTGAGCGAGTTTACATGAAACCTCCTCTGAGATGCAGTGATCAAGCTGTTCCTGACATCTCTGTGTAGGTGTTGAAGCTCGAACGATAGTGCTTCTGCTGTGCAGCTATTCTGAGACGAGTTTCCCATGATATGGTGGATGCACTGATGTATGTACTAGCGTCCCTTTTGGAATAAACTCATAGACTAGCAAAGGAACTTGTGTCTCTAAACAACAGCCCAAGAGTTTGACAATATTCCTATGATTAATCTGGGAGAGAACGACAACCTCGTTAATGAATTGCTCACTTTGGTTTTGATCCACTGTCTTGGACTTCTTGATAGCAACAATCCCATTATTCGGTAAAAGTCCTTTGTAAACTGTACCAAAACCTCCTCGACCAATAATCCTACTCTCATTAAAGTTTTTGGTAGCAGACTTCAACTCTTCTAAAGTAAAGATTTTGGCTGTCTCGCGGGATCCTGCATGGTTTCTGAGTCGCTGTTCTAAAATCAGACCCCCATTTTTTGAAAGAACTGTTCTCTAAGCCTGATAAGTTTTCTTTTCCTGAGTACCAAGTATAACCAGCAGCTACACACAGGAATGGCAATTAAGCCTATGCCAATACCTGCATTGGAAAAGATGAAGCATCATTCATTTTGACATAGACTTGAAGACTACCATCGAAAAGGTTGACTAATTAACATGAAGCATTTACGAATTTTATTTGCTCGATTGGTTAAAAGGGGCTAAGGAAAAGAAATTACAAAAACCACGGAGAAATAAGTTAAAACGAAAAGTGAAAAACAAAAATGCAACTTCAATTAGAGGTCCCTTCAAAATATGTGATGGCAAATTGCAGCTAGGACTATGCAAGTCTAGCAACATATATATAAAGCAAGAACTGTTGACACAAGCTTTAACTGTCTACGAAGCTCATTTTTATGCCCACGTAATTCCATTTGGGTGTCTTGGAAATTAAGGAAAGATGAGCTAGCGTTTTAGAAATATGGTTTAATTATCGGATATCTCATATTTTGCGTGAGGGTAATATGACGGCAGATCTATTAGTTAAGAAAAAAGCTTTAAAAAGGAATGTAAATTTTGGTGGCAGGGAGCAATTATGCAGTCTATCGGTGGCAAGCAGGCTTCATTGTGTGGGTCTTGATGCTTTGCAGTAGAAGTACTCTTCATCTTGAATTCTTGATAGATTTTAGATCTATTAATTTTTTTATTGGTTTGCTATTTTATTTTTTAGTTTTTTGGGCCCTTTATTTTGTTTTTTTAGAGTCCTGTCTAAGCACTCTTTTCCTCCACCATAAATGAGTGTTTTTAATAAATTTTAGAGTTACCGTCCTCCTCTAAAAAAAAAAAAACAGTTAGCTTTTACAGCAGTGTATACGGAAGAAAAGAACAGTTAAAATTATTTAAAAATGGATCCTGTCCTTCTCCACAAATATGTATATCGCTACCAACTGGAAATTTCATAAGTGAGCTCTTTAGCGATCGACCCAAGCGTTTGAATCTATAGACTAGTAAATATACTTACCAATGGCAATCTTAATCACTCTTAAGAACTCCGGAACACAATCTTCACCACCTTTTCTTCCGTCCCCACGGTGCCACTTGGGGCAACGACATGTATAATTGCCTTCTGTGTTGAAGCAGTTCTTTGCTTGTGTGCAATTATTCAGATTTGGATTCCCGCATTCGTCGATGTCTGCAAATCAAGTGAAGAATATATATCAACTCCATCATCGTACAATGAAACTGGAAATAAGTTTCACATGTATTTGAAGTTTATAATGGAAAACTTCTGGTATCATATAAGTTTGCCGATTAGGAAGTTTATAGATGTATAATAGGTACCTTGGCAACCATCGGGGAGGTATGGATTCCCTTGGTAACCCTGCTTGCATTTGCAGTAGTATCCGGATCCGGTTTCGACATCAAGGCATTCACTATTAATCCTCTGACATGGGAAATCCGGTTTGTTCGAAGATTCTGCACATGATGACTTATTGTCAACTACCCAATCGAGCACCAGGGGGAACTTTTCCTCGGGCAGATCGCGGAGAGAACCAATGGTGAAGTTGAACTGGTTTTGTTCGACAACAAAAGCATAGCCACAAGGGTTGAAGTCCGATACATTTGTGTGATTGAAATAGCTGTGAACTTGAACTTGAATATCTTGTAACCCGTCCGGAATCTCTACCTCGCAGCACCCAACACCAGAGCAAGACCCATTGGCCACATTTTGAAGGCTATAACATAGAGACATGCACCCAGTCCAGTACGCTTCTTTCTTTTGGATCCCACGAAGGTATGCGTAAGTGTCACAGCCAAGAACAGTGAACTTATTTTTGGTTTTGGAAATGAAGAACATGCCTGTCAAGAGACGGGTTGCGTTGTATTCCACCAGTGCTCCCGACGGAGCGTAACAGTCTCGGGCAACTCGTTGCAAGACATGCATCTCGTGATCCTCAACGGATATCTTCGTAATAGTCACATTACCTTTCTTGGGTTTCTGAGAGTCGTCGCAAGTGACGTTAAACTTCTCATTCAGATAGCAGCCTTCACCGATGCCAAATGGAAAGGGAATTTCTACATCTCCACACTTGTTGCGGCAGCCAGGCTTGGGAGCAGCTGCCGCACCTGCTGCCACCATGGAAAATACTATCGCTCCAGGCAGGATGATTTGCAAGAGCTTTCCATTCAAGCCCATGGCTACCCCTCTTCTAAGGAGATATTTTCCTCTCTTTTTTGTGTGTGTATGTGCTTTGAAGCGTCTACATGTAGTCCTCCTTTTAAATGCGCAAGCAATGAAGACCAATTCAAAGGCTCTTGGGCCCTTGGCTGGAAATATCGTGCAAGTTGCAATTAATACAATTTTCCTGATAATAAAAAAAAACAAAATAAGTCTCCTTCTAGGTCAACTCTGAAAATCATATCCTACTAGAAGGCAAGACTAGTCTTTTTCTCTTTTTTTTTTCTCTTCTAAATCACGTTTCCTTAGAAATCGAAGACAAGACTAGTCTCAAATGACTAAGCTAGTAGTCTTGGTCACTGTGCTTTGTTGCGTGTGGGAATAGTATTAGTAGAGTGCCTAGGGCCTCAAATTAAAAGATACGCAGCTAATCATTGTATACCCTCACTGTCCTCTCACTGTCTAGGGATCTTCCTCCTTGCAATATATTTACAAAAATTAGAGTAAGATAAATATAATAAGAGAACTTAATTAAAAGGTTCATATTATCTGAAATTTACATGATAATATGGTATAAAGTGTATCTATTTGTTTCTTTTTGAATTGTATTAATATGGGTAAAAAATTATAAATAATTTTTATCAAAACGACTATTCTATTATTTTGTCAATGAGCTGACCTTTTTCAAAAAAAATATAAAAAAAAAAAAAGCCCAAGGCGCCGCCACCGGCCCCCACCAAGAGGAAGGCAAAAAATTGTGTTTTTTTATGGTAGTATTTTATACTATTTACGTTTTGGCCATTAATTTTATTTTTGTAAAACTGACCCCTCTTAATGTCTAACCCGAGCTCCGAACTGCCTAAGGAGTCACCAGGCCTGTTCTGAACCGGATCAATACCAGCTTTTTTGTGATGTATTTGTTTTTCGCATCTCCCAAGCTGTGGATAATCTTGTACATACCCATGCCACAGAAGATATTCCTTTACTCCACTTGTTTCACATGCAGTATAAAATTGATCCAATAGATGATAATATTACATTTGTTTAGAAAGCATTTCACAAGAAGCAGACCAAAAAAAAAAAGGCTTATTTTTCTCTCTCGTTTTCGGTTACATAAAAAGACCCCAACTTTAAGCAGCGTTTAACTATTTCTTCCTGTGATAGATCAGTGAAGTATCCCTTCCCCACAGCCATACCCTCTTCCCTTGCAAGCCTCTCGACTTCTTGTTGAACTCTGTCTCCTCCAACTTTATTTGGTTCCAGCAAATTACAAGCTACCTCGGTGACATCATTCCCATGTGCTAGCGCCATGGCTTGTACTGAAGGAAGGCCACCGCCTCTCCCACTGACCCTTTTTGCAATTCTACGAAGAGCAGCCATATCATTAGAGAAGACAGGGACGTTGTAGTTATCAACCCATGGGGTTGCTCCAATTACTACAACGCCTTTGGCTCGACTCACTTGAGTTGGACCCTCATCTGGCTTCAGTGGTAGGGACTCTGATTTTGGCCCTCCAGCCCATTCAGTTCCAGAAGAGTTCGGCTTAAAGTAACCCAACTCTCTTCTGATTGAATCAAGCGTCCTCGCCTCCTCGTGGGCAGCTCCATACAGAAAAGTAGGGGCTGCAGGTGGTGTTTATTATCATTAGCGAAGGAAAAAATTTATAAATTTGAGACATGGAAAGAATAATACACAACCCAGAAACGTGTATACTTTGACTACTATCACCCAAGAAACACGTTCTCAACCCAATTCCTTTTGAAATTGCTATGTAGCTTGTTTGTTTTAACGCACACTTCAAGAAGGAATATAGGGCGTAAGGTAAGACAAAGCAATCTTGCATTCAATAAACAGTCTCGGCTGCTAATAATTAACCGTTGGTGTAGAACTTGAGGGAAGCTCAAGTAATCAGATGATTGGATTAAGAACATTGAGTTGATGTTTGATAAAAAAGACTGCCCTTGAAACCAAAAGTAACAAAGAAAGGAAGTACAATTAAAGAGTTTTACTATATCAAATCTTCGAAGGCAACAGAACAAAGTCTTCCTCAACGATCATTAACACTATCGTTTGACAGTTCAGAACTAGCTACCGTTTAATGCAGTCCCAAAGCAAAGGTCACAAACCTTGCATGCTAGAGCCAATATCTGCTGCCAAAGACATTGCAATCCCAGCTGTTTGGCCCAATGAAGCATGCGCCAGAGGGTGAAAGCATATATGGTCCACAACTCCTAGCCGAGGATGACTTCCACAATGCAACTCAAGGTCAGTTGTCTCGAATGCTGCCTTAACCATGGCAAGCACAGCATTTCTCAGAGGACATGAGATGCAAGATTGTGCTGGAGATAACTTGGAGACAAGGGTGTAACCGACTCTATTATAAGTATTATCTTCAAACTTATTGACAATGGGAGCTTGTGGAAATAGTTTGGCTGCTTGTTCAATTTTCTCCAGTGCAGCCCTATTCCGGCTTTCAGATATGTATACCTTGCAACAAGCAAGCATCAATTTTAACATATTTGTCCTCCTTACTGCCCAACACAAACTGCAGTGATAAGATGGTCCTGATATAAAAAAGTGAACACACCAAAAAGAATTGTCAGTTGTACTGCTGAAGCTTTCTCTCTGTCCACAAGCCCGACTGAAGAGACTCGTTTAATATGATGGTTATGATGGTGAAAACGGGAATTCTAACCACAATTTCAATCAAAGCTTTAAGCTGCATCATGACATTCGAGTGAAAACAGATGAAAATCCAGCTTTAAAATTTTCCAACAGGTTTGCGGGTACTGCTCCCATTGATGTAAAAGCATGTTCCCCCACTACAGTAGTCTGGGAAACGTTATAACTTCCAAATGCTCTCGGAAATACAAGAGAATCAAATTACTTTTACGGACTACACATCATTTTCACTCTCAGAATTCAGGGCAAATTAATCATAGACTCAATGAAACATAACTGCAGGTGAATTTCCTCTTATTCGCTAACCATAAAAAAAATTCCTCAAATTGGTTTCTAAATATTCAGAAAAAAAGCTGTTTTTTTCCATTGATGCTTCCAGAACAAAAAATCCCAATTAATGTTACGTCGAAGTGGTCATTGGAATCAGAACCCAAGACTCCAAGGAAAAAAACAAACAAACTTTTAAACCTCCATCAATTGCGAAAAAGAGCACACTTCGTTCAAGTGGCTATTATAATATTTTCTCTCGGTCCAGAAAGAAGTCGAAGGCGTTCGCATTGACATGCAATTCGAATAAAACTAAATTAAACAAAAGTATGAAGCAATTTCTTTTTTTCTTTTTTGTGCAAATTATCAATCAATTTATCCATTAGGTAGGTACGAAGAAGAAAAGCTATACCTCCTCTGTATTTTTAACGTCCTCGAGACCACTGGCCAGTGAGAAGAGTGTTCTATTGAGAACTTGAATGGGATACATGACTGGAACTGGATATTGAGGATAACTCTGACATTAAACCCTGTTCGAAAGCTCTCCGAATAGTTATGTATGAACAGGACACATCCCCGATGCGGCCAACTGGGTGAGAACTCAATCCCGTCCAACACCCATTTCCGCCCCTACTGATTAAGCCTCTGCGCTGCGCTTCTTTAATGCTTACCAGCTCCATCCGTTCATCATCCTCCAGCGCACACTCGTAATGATAATATAAAAAGCCACCTCTACCACCGGCTCTGAATCTCCCAATCAACTAACTCGCGTCGAATTCGAGGCAACTGATGAGACCACCGAAGTGAGTGGAGTAAAAGGGGCCTCTAGCATGTTTTGGGCTTTCAACCATATTGGATTTTTGTCAACACTAGGGGGAATGGGGGTTGGGCAAGGTGGCCTACTTTCAACAAAGAACATGGACTCTCTAAGGTTTCTTTCTTTATTATTTCCTAATGCTTGATCCGATTGAACCACACAAACTATAAATACTCTCTTTTCTTTGATAAATGAAGAGATTACTTATCCATTTTTATATCATATTGCTCATTATATATATATATATATATATATATAATATAATATATATATATATAAAATAATTAGTACATCTTTTTCTAATACTATATTGGTCAAATTTTAAGTCATAATATTAGTGGTGTTTGTGAAGTAAAATTTTGAAGTGATTACAATTGTGATTTTATGGGAATTAGTGAAAAAAGATAATTTGAGCCAATTTTTTATTTTTATTATGATAATAAAAAATGTTTTGATAAAGAGATATTATTTTATTAAATCAATCCAAAATTTTGACACGCAATTGGGTGTCAAAATCTTCAGACTGGTCGAATTCCTTTCAATAAAAATTGGGTCCGAGTCTCAAGGAGTTGTGATATAATTTTCCTGCAAATGCTTTAAAAAAAACATTTTATGATGATTCTTCTTTGTTTTTCAGATACTGATGGGTTTAAAGAAGTAAGAAATATAGCATTGGGTTTTGAAGCCATAACTTCACGTCAAACCCAAATGAATAAAAAATTCAAATTAACCCAGTGAGCTGACGGGTACAAGTGACCAAAAAAAAAAAAAATCTACCTTGCAATAGGGCTGCAGCTTGTTCCTCAATCCAAATAATGTTATAATTAGTTAGGACCGTCCAATAAAGGAGTTGCCACAACCCAACAAAATATCAGGACCCTTATCTTATGACCCAACTTCTTCCTGTTGGCGTAACTCTTTGCATGAAAGTCTGCAAAAAGAGCCAAAAGAGAGGCGTTGAAAGCAGCGTTGAAGCACCAACCCCAGATCCCGGAGCACCCGGATCCAGTAAAGTGGTCGTAGAGCATCCGACCCGACACAGCGAAGCTGAAGACGAATTGCACGATCTGGATATCCGTGACCAGCCTCTTCCACTTGGGCCGCACCCCCATGGCGCACAATAGGTAGTAGGCGTACATTACCACGTGCACCAATGCATTGGTCACGAGCGCTACCGGGAACAGGGACTGGGAGGCGTGCAGCCAGATGTAGCACATGATCACGACCGTCGAGTGGTGGTAGACGTGGAGGAACGTGAGCCGTTGGATGGAATTGCTGAGAATGATCAAGAGAGTGTCCACGAACTCCAGAATCTTGGAGAGGTAGAAGACGTAGGCCCAGAAGAAGAGGGGCCCAGAGGGAGGGGTGTGTGGCGGGAAGCAAATGATCCAGTGGAGATGAGGCCGTGTGTGGGTGAGGACGGAGAGGGTGCAACCGAGGGCCATGGTGAAGGAGAGGAGGAGGAGGGTGAGGTTGTGGAGGACTGAGATGGGTTTGAGGAGTCGGGGTCCGAGGTAAGGAAGTGGAACCAGGTGGCCGGAGAGGAGAAAAGTGAGGGCGAGGTAGGAGAGGACGGTGAGTGCGAGGAAGAGAGGGGTGGAGCCTGGGGTCTGGCCCTGGGTCCATTGGAAGTGGAGGATGGTTGGGTGGCTCACTAGCCAGTATTGGAGGGCAGACACAATGGCGTTCATTTTGAGAAGACGGTGGTTGATGGGGAAAGAGATTAGAGAGGAAGATGTAGGGTCTGAAGTTGAGGTGGTATTTCTAGTAGAAAATGGGGTATATTTCAAAGTCCAAAGAGTCTGCATTGACATGAAATTCGAAGAAAGAAATTGAATTAATTAAAGAAAAGTAAGAAGCAATTTCTTTTCCTTTTTCTTTTTTTGTTCAAATTTTCAATCAATTTATCCATTAGGTACGTACGAAGAAGAAAATCCATACCTCGTCTTATTTTTAACGTCCTCGAGAACCACTGACCGGTGAGAAGAGTGTTGTGGCGAATCCGAGACAAATTGATGGGAAAAGCGAAGTGAAAAAAGGAGGAGATTGTGCCATCTGTGGTTCTAAATTTAAGCAAGATATCCATCTTGGTAAATGGTAACCACCATATGCAGTGTGACAACGCCCAAATGGTCATTTTCATTCTCATCTGATCAAACCAGGCCAGTAACGGAAGTTCATCGGAAACCTTTGTAGTTTGGATAATTTGAGAGTAGAGTAAATGGACCTTGCATCAGTGAGTAGTGTGACCACGACACTTTGAAGGTTGTTGAATTTTACGTGACGACAAATAGGTTTTGGCAACTCCAAGTCCGGGAGTTCGATGCCCAAATAAATGCTTGAATCATTCCTCAGAACGTGATAATCTTTGAACTAAGCCTTCCAACCTAGTAGAAAAATTCCAGATGAACATTCAAGTCATACTGTAAATACATCATCTTTGACTTTAAGTACATGTTCCTTAAAGAAAAAGAAGAAAAATCAAGAAATCTTCCCTCAAAGAATATTATTCTAGTTATACTCATTAAGTCTGTTCCTTCTAGACACCGCTGAAGCAAGTCATGAATGGTTACCGAACACCACCTCCTAGCAGTTCGTTCTTTCTCAAGTTCGATGGACAAGCTCGCCACGGCTTTCTCAAATGGCAAAATTGGATAGTGATTGTGATTGCACCCAAAAAACAAAAAACAGTGCTCAACTTGTTGCCACCTTCTTGCGGACAACCCTCTTTCTCCGAGCCTTAGGAGCCGATTGTTCCCCATCAGCAACAGAGTCGACATTTCCCTGTCTGATGCCAAGGAGCCCAAGCCCAGAAACGATAGCATTTTTAGAGATAAACCATTTTGAAGACTGCCCGTTGACATCATCTGAAGGCCTGTTGTAAGCCTTCAAGAGACTATCCGAGTGAACCAGGGGATCTGCCTCTACCCCTAACCAAGCCAGCCTTGATCTCTCTCCTAGTTGAACATTCAATATCCTGCGTACATTCAATAACAAGAGTTAAAGCAAAGCACAAACTCTAAGGTAAATATCCAAAGGCAGGGCAGAATTTATACTACGAAAATAAATTATTTTCAACTATACTACCAAACTAGCAAAACTTTCATTATCTATAGCCACATATTAGGAGAATGTTGACAGGATCAATCAAATCTTTGAACATGAAGGAGCCAGTCCACAACTTGAGCAGCAATTAGCGAGGAAGAATCATGTGAACATGCTACGACCTTCGTAGAGGGGTCTACCAAGGTCACTCATGCCACTTGATGGAATTCTCACAAAAATATCAGGCAAATACGTCAACAAGATCACAAAATTTTTGTATCTTCACAGTCTGACCACAAAATAAACCCAACACCTTACCTACTTTGTGTAAGAAGAAACGAAAAATAATGAGAAAATAAGACAATAAGACACTATTCAATAAACATGGCTGAACTGGCAACAACAGTCGAAACAACAATAAGAAAGAGGCAACCACTTCTAAAACATCACTATATGGCTTTAGGGAAAAAAAGATATTGACAAAATTGAAAGTGCAGCCAATTCCCAACGAATATCATAACAGTGAAATTAACAGACCTCAAAGCCATGCCAAATAACAGCGGCACCGCAATTACATCAAAATGGTTGCTTATTGCTCTCTCAAATCCACATAACAGCTGATATCTGCAATTTGCATAAAGACCAAGAAATGCACCATAGCCAAGTGCACTAGTACTCACAGTTGGGATTGTCACAGATACCCTGCCAAACATCAGCCAAAGTAAATTAATTGAACTGGTTTGTACAATCACATGCAGAGTTTTTTAGTCCCTTCTATTTGGATGAAAAGAAGACTGATAATCGGACCGAATGTTTCCAATATATGCTTACCTTCCCTCCTTTTTACTGGCCAAGAAGTTTGACAATGCACCTTGTACTGCTCCAGCACTTAGCCCCACCATACACAACTCTGCAGCCTTGTAGAAGAAGGCAGGAATTCTCTTTTGCAAATCAAATTCCCGAAGTGGGTAACTCTTTTCAAATACATTGTTTGGCAGCTTCTGTAATGTATTTTGCAAATCAAACCGGAATGTGTTACCATATGAACGACAAGGAGCAAGGGACCAAACAACAATGGCATTGCAGGCTGCTACTGTGAGCACATTAATAAGTGCCAGATCCCATTCTTGCTTTATCCTACAACCATGGTAAAGGATAAACTAATCCATCAGGTACATTAAATGAGCATATCAGATAGATTTCCACATCTTATTCAGAAAACAAAGCACACACCTATTCTTACGATTCTTCAACTCCCACCAAACTGAGCAACCAATTGTAGCAGCCTGCTCCAAAAGAAGCTTATTTAAAAAGGCAGGATCTGCAAGCATTCTGCACAATAGAGTAATATTGGTTTAAAGAATGAATTTGAGGACAGATCGAACAACTTACAAAAGTTGATGCACATAAAAAAGAATCAACCATTCAGTTGTTAGTGGATGGATAGTATTTTCCTTGATTACATATTTTTTAAGCGCAGTGAACATAAGTTCAGAATGATATTAACAAAGTCGCAGCATGGGTTCCAAAGAACCCACCTATTTGGGAGCCCTAGGCTACAGCTTTGGGCCTCGTTTCAATTAAAAGGCCCAAGCTAATTAAACAAACCATTTAAGACAAGTGTTAAGTGTCCACAGTTGCATTTTTTTTTCAAGCGTATCAGTCTGAGGATTTGGCTAACTGCAATCTTGTATAACAATAAATTACCACGTCATGTTTAACTTGTTTAGGTTCAAATATAATTGCTAATGCGCAACTGCAAACACTATGTCATGATCTTCAAAGAAGAGATGTCTTCTCCAGTAAACAGTTCTTTTATGATCGGAGCTATTACTGATTTGATTGAACAATTAAGACGATCAACGAGAGAGATTGAACAAGTTTGGAAATGTAGTAAATGACTGTGGGAACCCTGTAAGTTGACAGACTAGGATGCGAAATCAAAGAACATCTAAGCAAAATTACCTGCCAATAAATGCCCTGGACATTCCTTCAGGAAGTACTCGGGAAATAAACCTGGTGGTAGTTGGCCTAGCATTGATTGCTAGGAATTTTACCATTTGAGCGGAGCTAACTAGACCCTGGAGAAAACATTTGGTTCAGTATAGAAACAGAATTCAAGGCCAAAATCACGAAAATCAAAAAATATTATACCATCTCATAAGCTTGGCGGAATCCAGCAGGCAAATCCATCATTGTCTTCTGCCACTCATTCAACACGGCATCTACAAATTTACGATCAAAAAGCTGGTAAAAGGGACAAAGTTATAACTGCATCAGAAAACAGGAATATTAACAGCATTAATTGACAAAGGATCTAATTTACTCGAGGAAGATAATTTAGTGGTTAAGAATATGTATCAGAAGTCCAACCTCCTCAAGAAATTTCCGTCTCCTAAATAGGCCTCCTTCATCTCCTTCGTCGCCATCATCAAAATCGTCAAAGTAATCATCATCGTCACCATCATCATCACCACCGTCACCACCACCGTGATTTATTTTCTTTCCAATATCTCCACCGCCTCCCCCAATTGCAGTCTGCAATTTCAAATGTATTAGCCATCTAGCCCAAAAACATAATTGCATCTTAGAATCATAATATGTTTAAACCAACTCAAAGTGTAAATATTGCGTTAATTGGCTAAATGAAAAAAGAACCTCTAACAGGAATCCTCAGACCTAGATAACACTAATATATGTCAGAATCTAACTAATCTGCATGTCTGCATTATTGCATACATGTCAGTCTACTGGAAGAAAACTCAGGTGGATTTTACTACGACTAATCTGCTATCATTTTGACAAGTAGGGAAAAGCGTCCTTCTATTATTATACCCAATAAAAAAAACATCTCCAGGGAAGGTAATTCGGTGATCCAATAAGCCCAAGTCCTAAAATCTCCACAACTAAAATATGTACACGCATAGAGTAGGTTATAATACCTGTGAGGACATGAGGAACATCATATTTAATTTCCTCACAAGTTCTCAGTTGTACATTTCCTATAAGTGAGAGCTTCCTTTTAGTCTCTCAGTTAGATCCCAGAGAGCCAAATTCAATCCTTACCTTTCACCAATAAAACTCAGGTGTACAAAAAACCATTTGCTTTCTTTAAAAATTATGAGGTTACCTGAACCAAAACCAAAATAGTCAATAGAGTCATACGCCTTCCAAGACCCCCTGAATTACGAGTTCAAATTGCAATTTTAGTTTTCTCTCCAATGATTTGGGTTCCAGGATTCTCAGTGCCACATATTGCAGACAGTTGTATCAAGTATTAGCTAAGGTTGTCAAAAAGTAAACACTTTCTTCAACGTTCCACAGCTTCAGTAACCAACCAATAACTAGAACGATTCCCGTTTATATTTCTCAACCTATACCTAACAAAGCATTAAAAGAAGGAAAACAAAAAACAAAGAATAACCTCGAGGCCAGACTTAGATTGCTTCTGTGACATATCGAGCTTGCCCTTCTCCAACGTAACCGAACCGAGCGAACCATACTGTCCCTTCATAACCGGACCAACCGACACCGCTGAAGATACCGAAGCCGAATCGGAACCGCCAAGCGCCGGTGGCGCTACGAAACACCTTTCCAACAGACCGACGGCGTCCCCTTCCACCAAGGCCGGAAAAGAAGAAGCAGAGGCCTTTATCACTAATCCCCTCCGGAGCGGCTTACCACCCACCGGATGCGCAGCCGGCAAAAATGGACCCATCTTGGGCTTCGATGACAAGGTCTTCATGGGCATAATTTGAGCCGTTTGGAACACCGCGTGAGACATTTCTTTCTTTATTTCTGCTTGTATGATTGCAATTTCCTCCTTGTATACCGATAAGATCAAAAGCGAATTTTTCTCATAGGAGGCAGCGTTAGTCCTCTCTCTTGTGAGGGGAGTATCACAGAGAAAGAAACGAAGAGAGAAGGAAAGATGCAGAAATGTTGTGGGGGGGGTTTTGATAGAGCCGATTAGGCGACAAAGACGAGAGTAACCCCAATCCGAAACCGTGGGGTTGAAGCAGGTGAGCACTGAGGCCGATTCGGGACTCGGACTCACCGGCTTGGTTTTGTCTATTTGATGGGATGGGCTGGGCCGAGGCTGGTCAATCTTGAGTCTACCAACTCGTACTTACCGGAAGGTCCTTCTAACTAACCAACATCCGTTGGTCGTTTCTTCAAACTCTGTATATTACAATTTTGTCCCCACTGGCCCGTTAATGAGAGCCATTTCTATCCTATTTTCTAACGGGTCACTGTTTATATATTAATTATATCTAACCAAACAAGATTTTGATTACGACTTATATTCTTTGAACCGGGTCACTTTTTCTTCTCACATAATTTTAAAGATTTGGCATTGCATCATTTTTCCCTTGAGTGAAGAAATGAAACTTAAATACTCTTCCGTTAAAACTCTATCTTGTATAAATTTTTAAGGGAAAAAAGTCACTTTAAGCCATCAAACTATTAAAAAAATCTCAAAAAGGATCCTAAATATCAACTTTAACACATTAAACTTAATTATTATCAAATTTCATCAACTTGTGCCCCCTAAAAAAGATACAATCATCAAACTCATGCCAAGTGTGTCATAAATTAGCTAGGCAGTACAATTTTGACCGTCAGATTTTATTTTAGGGAAATTTAATATTTGGTCTCTAGATTTTGCCCTATTTTACGAATTGGTTACTAGAAAATATTTTTTTAATTTTCAATCACTGATTTTATGCCCTTGTAAATAGTTAGTCCTTCTGTCAATTGACAATTGCTTTAACTAATAGGAACTTTGTCCACGTCAGCTCTCTTGCCTAGTCACCCAACCTAAAATTGGTGCTGATAAAACGTAGGAGGGGGCAGAAAAGTGTAGGCGCTTAGCGGAGGCACAACATTCATATATAACTATGCTAGAGAAGATATCCAAGATGCAATGCATCAGTAAGAAAATAAAACCCCTAAACACTTTACAAAAGGTTGTTGCTTTCAAATACTATATAGAATGTTGATGGATGTCTCCGAGTTGGTATTGCAGTTTGATAAAAACAATAATACAAAAAATGCTTAAATGATTCTCCTCGTCTCATTCATATGTAGAAATAGGGAATATATAATGGTTTGAAATCCTAACAATTATTGCAGGATTTACGGGAAAAGCTACACGTGTAGAATAAGTTGCTACAACCAACTATTCTAGAAGAGCTGATGATGCTCAGGTGTATGTGATTCATTTGGCTAAGGTGCATGGCACTAAGACAGGTGTCTGCAGTGGCGGAACCAGGATTAAAATCTATGGGTGTCGAATTTTAAAGGCGAAATAATAAGAAAAAAAATTTCTTTCGTAATACAAAAAATTGTCTTAAAATTACAATATCGAAAATTAAGAACTAAAAGCATTAAAAATATTAAAATACACGTACCGTACTATGTACTGCAACTAAAAGGTGACAATTGTATCCTACGATTTTGCATCTTCTGAAAATGTTGCAAAATGTCTTCGTTCTCAATAGTTTTAAAAACTTCTTGCTCGATGTACACTATCATGCAATCATTCATCCAATCATCCCCCATCCTATTACGCAAATCACTTTTGATGATCTTCATTGCAGAAAACACTCTTTCAACGGTTGCAGTCGCAACTGGTAAGACCAATGCCAACTCAATAAGTCGATAAACTAATGGAAACAGAGTATTCTTTTTTGTCTCAACCATCTTCACAGCAAGATCTCCAATATCTTGAAGTCTAGAAAAAGCATCATTTCTTCTAACATCTCTAATATAGGTATTAAGCTGATTTTTAAGTATCAAATGATCATCTGCTGTAAAATCTTCTGGATAAAGCTCAGCAAGACGACGTAACTTAACATGATCAAACGCTGAGAATGAGTTTTTTGGATCAAGACATGCTATGCAAAGAAGTAATTCCGTACTTGCTTCTGTGAACCGATTATCCATCTCCTGATTGATCAAATCAATAACTTGGCAAAACACTTCCACACGAAAATGATGGAAATAAGTAATAGTTTGCCCTCCACGCCTCGAACGACTACGAATTGGTATAATGTCTTCCATATTCGGCACACTAATAGAGTTATCAACACAAAAAGTTTTAACTTCTTCCAAAAAATTCATCCCATTCTATCTCTCTCAATTCTTGCAACTGTTCTTTCACAACTCCAACCAAACCCATAGCATTAACAATGTCTTGATCTTTTCGTTGTAAGGCTTGTGACAATTCGTTTGTAATTCCCATTATATTCCTCAACAAATGCATAGTGAATACAAACTCAAAACTTTCCATCTTATCCATCAAACCCATAGCCAGAGATCTTTGTTCTGATAGAGTACCATCATCTTTTATGTGTTCAAGCACTTCCAATACTGATGACCACATAGTAAAGAGACGGATTATTGTAAGGTGGTATGAACCCCAACGAGTGTCACCTACAATATTATAGGAATTACAAAACTATAATCAAATTAAAAAAAAAAACTAAATGGTCTAGTATTGTAATGAAATATAATAATTACCTGGTCGTGCGAGACTGGTTTCTTGATTTTTGCCCCTTCCACTAGAAATCTCTCCCTTGTCCAACCGTTCCACTATCTTTTCATGACAACTTTGCCGAAGAGCATCTTTCCTTTTACATGAAGCTCCGACCATATTCACAATCTTGGAAGTATAATAAAAAAACTCACCAACTTGCAAGTTATTCTTTGCAATACCCACAATAACCAATTGAAGTTGGTGAGCAAAACAATGGATATACGTAGCAGAAGGATTGTCCCTCAGAATGAGCGACTTCAACCCATTGAACTCGCCTCGCATGTTGGATGCCCCATCATACCCTTGACCTCTCAATCTGGATATTGACAATCCATGCCTTGCAAACAATTTATCTATAGCTTTTTCAAAGATTCAGAGCAAGTATCAGGAACATGTTCCACACCAAGAAACCTTTCAATCACATGTCCACGTATGTTTACATATCTCAAAACCACTGCCATTTGCTCCTTCACTGAATTATCTCGAGACTCATCAACCATAAGAGAATAAAATCCATCCCCAATTTCTTTAATAATGGCAAGTGTGGTTTTAGCTGCACAAGCACTCACCATTTCTTTCTGCACTTTTTGGAGAAGTCATTTGGTTGTTTCCAGGAGCATTAGTGTTAAGTGTCTTAGCAACTTTTTCATCACGTTGGCAAAACACATTCAAAAGCTCGAGAAAATTGCCCTTCCTTATTGAACTCTCGGACTCATCATGACCACGAAAAGCTAATCCTTGCCCCAAAAGATAACGAATAGCATCTAAAACCGCTGTTAAACGAATGCGATAAGCATTCTCTTGATCGTGCCCGTGTGATAACATGTGCGACACACTTTGTCGCTGATTTTCAAGTGCTTCACATAGTCTTCTAGCTTCATTGTGAGCACTATCATGTGCACCAACATGTTCAACAAAAACCCCACTGCCTTTTTCCAGTGGCTAAAGCCCGTAGATGTAAACTTATCTCCCCCAGACTTCCCTCCTCTAGGTCGCCTAAACAGATAACACCACAAACAATACGCCTCATCCTTTGATACACTATATTCCAACCAATTAAAATCTTTAAACCATGTCTCCCTAAAACCCCTCATTTCTTGCCCGTATTCCTTCTTGGGAAAATTGTGGCCATGCGGTTGAAAAGGACCTTTTATTAAGTATTCCCTACGAACTTGATCCCTAATCCCAAGATCATATTCTTCAATGGGTTTACGTAACCCTGGGTCAGCAACGATATCATCCGGACTAAATATAATGCGAGGTTTTTTGAACTACTTTCCACTTCAGAATTAGTAGCCACGTTAGGAGTATTAGACGACTCCACGCTACGTGGCTTTCTTGAACAAAAATGAAAATTAATTAATAATCACTAGATGATCATTTAGGGTATCTACGTGGCAAATAAACAAGTTGGTGGTAAATAAAAATCAAAATTAAACAAGTTGCTAACATTCAGCAAATTAAACAACATTAATCAATAATCTGCATTAATAAAATAAATAAATGCAATCAATAATCATTTAGCAAATAAACATGTAGTTGCAATTATCCATTATCTAAACAAAACAAAAAAAATTAATTAATAATCACTCAGCAAATTAAACAACATTAATCAATAATCTGCATTAATAAAATAAATAAATGCAATCAATAATCATTTAGCAAATAAACATGTAGTTGCATTATCTATCCATTATCTAAACATAAAAAAAATCAAATTTAAGTTGGCAAATTAAACAACATTAATCAATAATCTGCATTAATAAAATAAATAAATGCAATCAATAATCATTTAGCAAATAAACATGTAGTTGCAATAAGTTGGCAGATTACTGTATCCAATTTTATGGAAGAAACCGATAAATTTAACAAAGATGAGCTAGCATAGGCATTAGGCAATATGAACAAAAAAAAAAAAAACATCAACTCTGCAACTCACGAAGAAAACTTCCTAGTGGAAAAATTCACAGCAAAACAATATATTTGCCTAAAATAATCCAATAATCCAACCATCAACCAATAATCCAACTAATATCCCAACCAATAATCCAATAAAAATTACTGAAAATATATTTCACAAAAATTACCTCATTCATTAATTACCTAAAATCCTAAACTACTAAAACAAAATAACTGAAAAAAAAATCACAAGGAAAACTCACCGAGGCAATGATCCAATCCCCTGCAAATCAAATTGAAAAATTAGATAAGAAATCAAAGAGTGCAGCAGCCAGCAGAGCACAGAGAGAGAGAGAGAGAGAGAGAGAGAGAGGTTAACTTATACGGTATAACTTATACCTGTAGTGGTGTGAGTCGTGCGACGGTGCGGCGGTGGCGGGTGGCCGGTGGGGCAACGACCAACGGACGGCAACGGCGGCTGGGGCCTGGGGGCTGGGCAACGGCAGAGGGCAGACACCAGAGAGGTTAAAATTTGTGAGAGAGGGGGAGGGAGATCGCGAAAGAGGGATGAAAATTTTCAAAGCAGGGGTGAAACGCACCGTTTCACCCCTGTTTTCATTTTTTTTTTTTTTTAACGCAGAGGGTGAAACGGCGTCGTTTCACCCTCTGCTTTAAAAAAAAAATAAAAACGGGCTGGGGGCCCGGGCCTAATGGGTATCGGGGCCCAGGCCCCCAACATAAAATCTACTAGGCCTGGGCCCAATGGGTATCGGGGCCCAGGCCTAGTAATGAAAAAAAAAAAAAAATTACAAATGCAAAATTTTTTTTTGGGCGGGGGATGGGTAGCGACCGCCCTGGTTCGCTACCCTCTCCTTCCGCCACTGGCCGACATCGGAGCACATGTAGTGGATTTTTTTCAGCGGCTTTATACATCCGACGGGACGTCTGGGGACGCTAATTTAGGTTATCTGATTCAGCCTGTAGTTTTGGCAGAGGAGATTAAAGCTGCACTTGACCAGATCAGTGCTCTCAAAGCACCTGGTCCAGAATTGGATGTCTGCCATTTTTTACCAGTTTTATTGCGTACAGTGAAGGAGGACTTGGTGGCGATGGTGCAGAAATTTTTCAGATCGGGTTACCTCTTGAAGCAGCTCAACCACAGTTGCTTGGTGCTCTTGCCGAAAGCTGAGCATCCTTCGAGAATTGATTAGTTTCCCCCTATCAGAATTGTAACATTGTTTACAAAGTTATCTCGAAGATTTTAACCATTCGGCTAAAGAGTGTCATTTCAAAGATTGTCTCTCCTTTCCAAGGAGCGTTTGTGCCGGGTCAAATTATTCAGGATAATATTCTATTGGGGCAAGAACTGCTTCACTCTTTGAAGGTGAAAAGGGGGAGGAAGAGTTTGCTAACTCTCAAACTGGATATGAAGAAAGCTTATGACTGGATGGAATGGAGGTTCCTCCTTTCTGTTTTGCGATGCTTTGGTTTTTATGAGCGATGGGTTGGTTGGGTTGAGCAGTGTATATCGACGGTTTCCTTTTCGATTATGTTGAATGGATCACCGCAGGGTTTCTTCAAACCCTCATGTGGTCTTCACCAAGGAGATCCAGTATCGCCGTTCTTGTTCATTTTACGAGCAGAGGTTCTCTCCCGACTCTTCGCTCAAGTGGAAAGTTGAGGAAATATGCACGGGATCAAGGTGGCACGGCAAGCCCCTACTATTAGTCATTTGCTTTTTGCCGATGATCTGATAGTATTTGTTCGGGCTAACAGGAGGGAGGCTGAGGCGATAGGCTATTTTATCCAAATATTCTTGCTGGTCCGGCCAAAAAGTTAATCTTGGAAAGTCATCTTTACGCTGCAGTGACAATACTCATCCTGAGTTGGCGGTTTATCTGTGTCAAATTTTCCAAGTTAAGTGCAAATATTTGGGCCTACAATTGTTTATCGGAAGATCGAAGAAGAAAGCTTTCGAGGAGGTGAAGGAAAAGGTTCTCTCCAAGGTGGCAGGGTGGAAAGGGAGAGTTCTATCACAAGCTGGTCGGACAATGCTTATCCGGTCAGTGGCAGCAACTATGCCACAATATTGCATGTCGGTCCATCTTCTTCCTAAAGGATGGTGTGAAGACATTGATCGCATTCTCAACGATTTTTGGTTGGGTTTCCCATCGAATAAACCAAAGAATTTCACTCCAAGGCTTGGGATGCGATTTGTCTTCCAAAGCAATATTGGGAAGGTTGGGGTTTTGGAAGCTGGGAGAAACCAACCAAGCGCTCATTGCTAAGTTTGGTTGGAGGGTGTTCAGTTCTCTTGAGAGTATTTGGGTTCAGGTTGCCAAGGCAAAATATCACTGCCACGATCTCTTAAATCTGCCGGGATTGAGGGGTCACGAGTCAGGGTCTGGAAAGGCATTTTGGGGTTTATGCCACAGCTTGTTGGTGGTCTGTGTCTTTTACCACGGAGGGGTAAAGCTGTTCGGATACGCGAGGATCCATGGCTTCCTTCTTCTTCTAGCTTTCAACCTTTGTAGAGGGAGGGCTCAGACAATTTGGCTACGGTCCAGGTGGTACGTGATCTTGTTAACGTGGCTGCAGGGCAGTGGGATAGGGAGTTGATTCGGGAGTTGTTCACAGAAGAGTCGGCAGCTGGTATTTTGAGGTTGCCTATTCCTCATTCTGATCAAGTGGATAGGTGGATTTGGGCTTGGGAACAGACTGGTGAATTTTCAGTTATGTCCTTTTTGTAGAGGGAACAAGAACGCAGGGCACCTTCCGTTGCTTTGCTTGACCAAAAATCGTGGCAACAAATTTGGAAAGCCAATTTACAAGAAAAGCTTATCATGGTCCTCTGGAAGGTGGCGGCGAGGGCGTTAAAAACAAAAGGTGGGCTAGGGAGGCTGCTGGACAGATCGGAGGAGGAAGCTTTTCAATGTCCTCTTTGTCAGGAATTTCCAGAGGACACCGTTCACTTGCTTGTTTTATTGCAGAGTGGCTCGGGTGCTGTGGAGAGAATCTGCGTTTCCCATTCAGTTAGATCATCTCATGCTGTCCAACTCGGCGGAATTAATAGAAGTAGTGTTGAATCCTGACAGATCTTTGGGGTTGGCTAACAGATCTTTCCCGGCGTTCTTGCTGAATGCTGCTCTTATCTTTGATGTAATCTGGTTTCAAAGGATGAGGTGGTTCACAAGTCTGCTACCAATGATATTAGAGAGATGATGAGATCTTTTTGGAAGCAATATGGCGATCATTCAGCGGCTTGGAAGGATGCAGATAAGTAGGTGGGGTTCAGATGGCAGCTCCCGGAGGTGGGTTGGTATAAGGCTAACACAAATGTCGCCATTCGCCATTCGTAAGAACGGGTCATACATAACAATCTCGGTAAGTGATTCTTCCAGTTCCCTTTGTATGGCTTACACAGAACGCTTAGCTACTATTGACCCTTTGATCGGTGAGGCTTTTGCCTTGGCAGAAAGCGCAATGTTAGCAAGGAGGCACAAGTGGAGCAAGGTCATTTTCGAATGTAACTCTTTGGTGGTGTGCAATGTGGTCCTTTCCCACGAGCCTTGTAGGTTTTGGGCTATTGCGGATCTGGTTGCGCATATTCGCTGGTGCTTTGGGGAATGCTCGAAATGGAGGATAGCTTGGGTGCCTAGGAGGTGCAACCGTTTGGCTCATAATCTTGCTAGTTAGGCTGCACGGTTGGGGAGGGAGGGGACTTTTTATGCTGTTGATATTCCTGAGTATATCCAGGCTTGTGATATGCATTCTTCGGGGTTTTAATTTAATGAGATGTGTTGTTATCTGGCAAAAAACGATTGTGTAAAAATTAAATTGAAAATAATTGGGTTTTGGTGACCAAATTTAATTTCGTCACCAAAAGTTAACTTTTAGTAGTGAAAATTGTGCTCGTCACAAAAATATCACACAATTTACTATTAGTGATGAAAGCCAAATATTGTCATGAAACATTGATTTTTTGTGACAAAATATTTCGTCCGAACTATATTTTTATACGATCGATCAACTAATATGGCGATGGATCGCGAACATAAGTTCCATCGTAAAATTAGACGAGTGTTTGGATTCAGCTAATGCTACTTTTATAAGTTCCTCCCTCTCTCCTATCTCCCCGAGCTACCTACCCCTATCAGCCTTTTCTCGGCCTCTGTCTCTCTCACACCAAGTACTTTGCCTTTAGCCATCTCACCACCAGCTACCGCCTAACACTCTGTCCTTCTCTCTAAACTCTCCTCTCTCTGTCTTGCTCTCTCAGTTTTTCCCGATTCCCCTCTCTTTCTCTCGCGTCCTCCCCTTCCCATTGCCGGAATTTTATAGACTCTCTTTGTGCTTTATCAGGTATGATTTGTTGCCCTAGCTAGAATTTAGACAATCAGCTAGCTATCTTTGGTTTAGGGTTTGTTCATTCAAGATTTTAGGGTTTTAACATTGGTATGATTTGGGGGTTTTGAATTAAGTTCGAGGATTTTGTGATTTTGTACATATTATTATTTGAGTTTGTGAAATGTTTTATGCTCTTGTGAATGTTTTTTTTTTTTTTTGTCAAATTGGAGAAGAATCAGTTCAGAGCAGATCGAATAAAAACAGTTCGTCTTTATGATTTTTGCTATAGTTATAGTGAGCTGCTATTCGTTGTATATGGTTTTGAGTGTTACTTTTACCAGCAGGTTCCACTGACATGATAATAGAGCAAAATATATGGTTTTGACTGTTGCTGTTACCAAGTGACCGCAGATGGTAATTTTTTCTTCAGGTCAGCTTTGGTTTAATGGCCTCATGTTACATTGCTAGTTACAATATGCACTATAGCATCATTCTACCAAAGTAACTGATGACTGGATATATCTTAAGATGTTTCACTTTTCTCGTATATGAACTGTCTCACATTGTCGCACACTAAGACAAATGCATGAAATATTTATTCTTTTTATGATTCAGTTTAAGTTGTCTACTCTTATTCACTTGCAAGGCCTTGCAGATCAGTTGGAAGGTAATGAAGAGGAACATAAAAAGAATGGCAGGATGGTGGTAGAAACTGGTAGATTTCCTGCTTCCAATGTGAAATCTCTCTTTAGTTTCTTGATGTTTGCCCAGCAACTCTTTGTAGTGTTAATTGCAAGAATTTGCACTCTTTATGCTAAGCCAATTCTTACAAGTACATTCATTGTCTCGTTGCAAACTGGCCGGATAATTAGTTGTGTTCTCACTCTTTCCCCCCCCCCCCCTCCCCTCCCTCCCTCCCTCCCTCCCTCCCTCCCAGCGATCCAATCCTATCAGTAAGTAACCAAGGGCACATGGATTGATCATATGGAATTGCAGGCAGCTTCTCTTGTTACACATAGTAGTATGTGCATTCATAGAGTAAGACCTCTCTTTTCGCCTTGTGCATGATTTATCTCATGTGTTGCTGCTTCACTCAATGCAGAGCATGCCAACTTGTTGGTACATTCGTAATTTTGATAACTGTGGAGCTCGCACGGTCCATTTGTAAGTAATCTGGAATCTTTGATATGTCCTTTATATGCTTTTAACGTCGTGCAATCATGGATGAGGTGTATAACTCCTGCAATTCTGTATACTTAAGCTGGTAGGCGAGATAAGATTTTGTGCCAATGTTTCGGCAATGACAGCTTCTTTGACAGTACTTTGAAGACAACTGATAGTTTTGGAGATGGTTTGCTTTGTGGCAATCATATTTTAGTGCTTATGTGATCTTTAATGCGCATGTTGATATTATACTGGTAGATATGAGCCCATCATATTAAGGTTTAAGAGAAAAACTTATGGTATTGTCTCGAGCTTCTATGTTACTACTACTATGAAACTATTAACTAGAGAGGTACAAGAGAGGCAATTATTACAAAATACCACTTTTTTAGTTAAATGCACCTGTCATAGCATTGTTCACATTGCAGAAGATATTTTTTGTAAGCTACTAGGCCACCTTGTTTGATCATTCTCTTTGACTTGTGCTGCAGGAAGATCCGATCTGCATGTAGGCCCTTGTTCTTCAACTGTCCGAAAACTCGCTTAATCAGACAAAAGAATGCAGAAGATTTTACAAGGAGACAAGTTGAGATGAAGGCCACACAACTGAGCATCTTGTAGGCAGATAAAAAAGTGAATTCGCATTTTTGTTTATTTTTTATTCTGACTGTTATTTTAGTTTTTTGAATGTATAGATGTAAAACCATATTGAATTTTCGTATTTCATTTCTAGTAATTCAATAATTTCTTCCATTATAGTTTTAATTTTAATTTTATTATTTCAAATCAATACCGTTTACATGGACTTTCAATCATTAAATAGACCATTCAATCATCAAATAAATCGCTTTATTGTCCACAACGGACAGCATGTTGCATGACAAAATTTTGTCATGAAAAGTCATTGTGATGGAAACAATTTTTTGTGACGAAAAGGATTCGAAATATTTGTCACGAAACGTGATTATGAAGGAAACAATTTCGTCACTAAAGGTTTTTGTGACGAAATATTTGTCTCGAAAAGTTATTGGGACAAAAGTAATTTCGTCACTAAAAGTTTTGGGTGACAAATATTCGAAACGTTATTGTGATGAAAGTAATTTTGTCACTAAAATTTTTCGGTGACTAAATATTTTCTCATTAAAATTTATTGTGACGAAAAGACGTTTGTCACTAAAAGTTTTTGTGATGAAATTGTTGATTGCCTACTTTTGTGGGGAAACTTTTTGTCGCAAAAATGTTTCGTGACGGAAATAATTTTGTCACTAAAAGGTTTTTGTGAAAAAATTCAAATTTGTCACCAAAAAATTTTAGTGACGCTCTTTCGCAAACGGAACCCATGACGAAAAAATTTCGTCACTAAAATATTTTGTGTCGAAATTTTGACTATTGGTGGCAAAAAATTGTCACAAAAAATCATAATTTTTTGTAGTGAATTTCGCTATAGAAACGTTATGTTGTATTCCTTGTTTGATATAATGAAACTTGTTTATCTTGTGTCCTACTTGATGATATCGAAACTGAATTAATCGGCCCAATGAGTTAGTCATGTGCAACCCAACAACAAAAGGCCCAAGTCGGCCTAAGCCCAGAAGACGTAGATCTCCGGCCTCTAAGGCACATCGACCATAAAGTATCCCACGAATGCATACATCCCACGACCTCAGACACCTTACGAAGGTAAACATCCCATGAACAAGAATATGCGTTGAAAAGAAACTGCACTACATAACACGAAGCAACGAGGGATCGAGCCCCAGAAAGGAGGAACGAGGGAAAGTGAAAAATGGACTATAAAAACAAAGGACAAGAGAAGAGAAAGGTATGCAAAAATTAGAATTCAATAATCAAGAGTTGGGAAAGACAAAGACAAAGAACTAACTTAATCATCAGAGTTCATTTGTATTTTTTGTAGGAGGATCAAACAAGTGAAGATGTGCATTTATTCTAAGTATTTTCCATAAATTAACTTTTTTTTAAGTACTTTTTTCAAGTGAGGAAACTGATGGAGAGAAGCATCTTCCTACAAATGTTCTTTGATTCCATTTATCTCGATCTCCTTCTTCTTCTCAGCAATGAGCGACAACGAAGTCTATAACGACTAATCTAAAACCTTTCGGTTCTAACTAGCTGGGCTCACAGATCGAACACAGTCTCCAATATGCCTTGAATATAGTCCAAAATGAAAGGTGTAAACAGTAGCAGACCTAGAATTTTTTTTACTTTGGGAACGAAATAATAAATAATTTGTTATAAAATAAATCTGTATATGTATATTCTACAAGCTAATCATATTCAATAGTCTTGGTAAAGAAAAGTGTAAAAAACTAGTCTAGCATATACATAATTTAATTATTAATTTTCTCTCTAAAATCTTAAAAAACATTAAAAAAATATATGAAATTGTTTAATAATTAAGCTTCACAGGACCCAGGGGGGTCAGCTACTGGGGGTGGAATTTTGTTCTATACAGCACGAACAGGGACTTTCCCACATTATTATTGCAGGCCGGTTGTCTGTTTTAATGGTTGAAATAGACGTGACGCAGTGAACACTTGATTCACATCTGGTATCACGGTCGTTGCTTGATCCAAAAGTCAACCTCGCCCACAATGAAATATTGACAAGTGAAGGAAGAAACCTGCTCCAGATAGTGTCGTTCTCAACACCAACAACTGGAGTGGAGCGGAAATTTCTTGTTGTATCAGCAAGTTATATATATTTTCACCACAACCAGAGCATAACTTGGGTTTCGCTGCCAAAATCTATTCATTCCGGTCTCCATCTTTGCTCTGCCTCTCCATTGAAAGGTGTAAACCAGAGGTACGTGCTTTCACTGTCCATCTCTGTAATTGGATGTGCTTCGCTTTGTATCAAAACGGTATTGTTCCCCAATGATGTTGCAGTAGGAAAATGTTCAAGTGGACGCAAAAACAAGCAAAAGCTTGTAGGTCATTTCCCGTTTCCGTAATGCCTTAGCGATTCTTTACTTTTAGCTTTCGTTCAAATGATTTGGGCATGAAAATGGTTTTATGTTGTTTTGTGACTTTCCTAGGCTCATCACCATAAGTATTTAATGCAATTATTTCTCTAAAATCCAGGCTTTTGCAAAATCTTTCATGCCACGAGCATATCATCTCTCTTAGATTCTACAGCAGCAACTCCACTCACAACTGGGCTCCTTAACAGTTTGTAGATATTTTCCACAATCTTCTGACCCTTCGTCACCACCATAGCCCCTTTCCCTTCACCTCAAGAACCGATGTTACTCAACTTCCACTGGTTGTTGAGATTTGTATGGCACACATAGTGAATCAATTAAGAGAAGATTTTATAAAAGAGAAAGAGAGATCAACACGAGGATATAAAGTGGTTCGGCAATCATCCACTAGAATGGTCATATATTTCATTTGATGAAATAAGGTTAGATCATAAACTATTAGAGAAAAGTCATTTTGAGCCTTCAAACTACTAATGTAATTTTAAATAGGGGTCTAAACTACCATCTTTGACAGATTGGGCCCACAAATTACCAAATTTGCGCTCCTAAAAAAGATCTAACAATCGAACTCATACCAGTGTGTTCTTAATGAGCCACGTGGCATGATTTTGACTCCCAAATTTTATTTCAGGTGTAGTTTGATTAATTGTAGTAGTTGGAGGGCTTAATATGTCAAAATTGGTAGTTTAGACCTCTATTTGAAATTATTTGGTAGTTAGATGGCTCAAAATAACTTTTTCCTTAAACTATTTATATAAAAACTCCAGATCTAGGAAAACAGGAAAGGACCAGTTTGCGTGCTGCATCTCTACAGCCTATTAGATCCTAATTAAGAGGAGATCCTTAAAAAATAGGAGCTACATTATCCAAGACACGTGTTGGTATGCATTTTCATATTTAACTGACCGTTCCTTCGCCTCTCTGCTCAGTCTTTTGGCAAATCGCTTTCGTTATTCATCCTAGGCTTGTATATTCATCTTGGCATCTTACATATATTGCACTACCACCGGTAATGTCAGCAAATTTATAAAGCACCAGAAACTTCAATGCTTTTCTGGAAAATATTTTAGTTTTTTTTTATTGCAAGTGAAAAGATGCAATATCCTTAATTTGGTTCCCAACTTCATGCTAGTGATTATGCTCATATTCATTAATGTTCCAATTACAGGTACACTTCTTGTTTACTTTTCTTCTTCTGGTGACTTTTTCTCAATGCAATTTCTAGTCGTCTTTGACCCTTGGTTAAGGATCGTACCTACGAGGGAGAAAGACAAGAAGCAGTACACTTGAAAAGAGAAAAGAAACGAAAAAGCAAAGGAGGACAAATGGGGCAAAAGAATATTGAAGAAAGAATATTGGAGAACCTTGTTCCGATTGCAACAAAAATTGCTGGGTACGCTGCTGCACCTATTGGAGAATGGCTTTGTTATTCATTTCGCTACAACAACAACATTGAGAACATGAAGAATGAGGGAGAGCAGTTGCAGAGTGTTAGAAACAGAGTGCAACATTCCATTGAAGCCGCTTTAAGAAATGTTGAGGAAATTGAAGTCGACGTTCGGTTGTGGTTGACAAAGGCGGATGCGATTATAGGAAAGTTCGAGAAAGTTCTTGTAGACAATAAGGAAGCGCAGATGAGGTGTTTGTGTGGGGCGTGCGTGAACTTCAAGCTACGACATCAGCTAAGCGGTAAAGCAAAGAAGATAGCCCAAGAAATTGGTGAGCTCCTAGTAAGTGGAAGATTAATTGGAAAGGTTTCCTATCGTCCTGCTCCAGAGGGAATGATGACTACGACAGATCCTGATTACGTGATATTTGAATCAAGAATGTCAGCTATGAAGGGACTTATGGATGCCCTAGTAGACACTAATATAAACATCATTGGAGTTTGGGGGACGGGTGGGGTCGGCAAGACGATACTCGTGACAGAAATTGCCAGGCAAGCCAAGGAAGGAAAGTTCTTCGACGAAGTGGCTATAACGGATGTGACACAAGAGCCAGATCTAAAGAAAATTCAACAAGAAATTGCAGAAATGCTTGAGCTGAGGTTGGTTGAGAAGTCTGTGTCTGTAAGAGCAAGTCGTCTACGGCAGAGGTTAAAACCAAACATGATCAAGAAAAAAACACTCATTATCCTCGATGACATATGGGATACACTTGATTTGAAGCATGTTGGAATTCCATCCGAGGGGTGCAAATTAATCCTGATATCCAGAAATCAAGATGTATTGGTTTCTGGAATGGGCACTGAAAAGGATTTTGAACTTGGAGTTTTAAACGAAGAAGAAGCATGGAGTCTATTTGAAAAGATGGGGGCGGGGGGTGATTCTCTTACTGATCCAGACATTCGATCCACGGCAACGGAGGTAGCAAAAGAATGTGGAGGTCTGCCCATTGCACTTGTAAAAGTTTCTAAGGCCTTAAAAAATAAGAGTTTATTTGAATGGAAGGATGCCCTGCTGCAACTAAGAAACTCCACGCGTTTCTCTGAGTCCACTTCCTCCAACCGCCTCCCTAATTTGGCGGGCCTCTGAAATACCAACCTATAAGATCTTTGTTGCCCAATTTCAAGCCTCTGACAAAGAATTCTTGTGTCTTCCAACTCCGGTTCCATCGTTGGAGCTACTCTATTAAACCTCCAGATTGGTGGTGGTAAAGGAAATTCTCACGCTGTGGCATCAAAATTTTGAGAAGTTTCTGAAAATATGTTCACATGATGGTTTAAAATGGGGCATCGTCGGTCGCCTTATTAACTACAAAATTGAGAGTACCTTCAAAATAATCTTAAGTGACCGGCCCTGCATTTCGATTTTATGTCGTAATATGATTTCTATGTCTCTTAGAAAAACAATTCAAGTCTCATTTTATCCAATATAGTCGGCAAAACACTCAAAATAGCAATGTAAAAGTAAGAAATAGTAGCAACAGAATGCTGGTCCCATCCCATTCTCTTTTGACACGATAGAATTAAAACTTTCACTAATATTCTACAAATAGGACTGATTATTGCATTACAAGCATAGAGGGAGGAGGCCGGGCGTCAAGGGTCTTGACTCCCAAAATATGTCGGGAGAAAATATTTAGAAGGTACATATGCGTATATGGTCAATGTGTTAGGGACCCCGGTCTAGGCTGCCTTAACACTTCCAACTCCCGCCAATTGATTCGAACGCGATCACCCCAATTGATCCTCCTAAACCGTTTTTGGCAACACACGAGCTGAAATATAGGATCTAACACACAAATGAGAACACTCAAGATATTATTGATAAGAAGAAGAATGTGGTTAAGGGTTAATTAGCCCAAGAACCACAAGAACACAAGAACAATCCCGATCAAGGGTTAATTAGCCCAAGAACGGGTACCCAAACTAGGTTATTAGCCTAGAATGAATCCCAAGTGACAAGGTTATTAGCCTTGACACCGACTTAGCATATACGTGCCTATGCTTGGCCAAAACTCTCCAAAAGCACTCAGGCTCTCCAAGACTCTACTCTTCTCATATTCTGAATGAATAACTCTAATGCACCTAAGGTGTTTATATAGACATCCTTAGGTGCTTACAAATCCTAATGAAATCAAATCACAATCACAATTAAATCAAATCTAAATCAAATCACCGATCTTTAGGAATCAATCCCTTCAATCAAGTAGATTTGATATTACATCCTAATACAACACAAACTCAAAGGAAAGGAATCTTCTAGAGTTTAGGAAAGGATCCCTAAATCTAGAAGATATGATTTATTCAATCTTAACAAGAAAGGAAACTAATCCCTAAAATACCTCGTGGACCTTGGTTCGCCGCCGTCCGCCGCCGTCCACGGCGGCGCCGCCGCTGCTTGCACCTCCATGGGTGGTGGTGCTCCTTCGACTCTGTGGCCCTTCCTCTTCCTTTCCCACCTAGCACCGGTAGGGGTGGTGGTGCTCCGCCACTGGTGGTGGCCATCTGGTGTATGGCACTCCTTTGTCTGCTTGCCCGCTGTGCTTGCTTGGCTTGGCTGGTGGCCAAGGACTTGCTGTGGCACCGTGTCATGGCAAGGTCGTGGGCAAGGCCATGGGCTGTCATGGCATGTCTGTGGCTGGCTGGCTGGCATGCCAGGCATGGGTGTTGCTGGGGCGCCATGCCTTGTCAGGGTTGATGGGGCGCTGAGCTTGCGCGCGCGCGCGCTGATGCCATGGCATGGCTGTGGTGCTCTTGCTGCGCGCGCGGTGGGCGTGTCAAGGGTGCCCATGGGTGCCGATGCCGCCTCATCTTGGCACCTATCCTCCCAAGCGTGTCTATCACGGCCATGTCATCACTGAGGACCCTTTCACAATGCTCAATGCATGGTTTATAGTGCCATACCAATTCTAAGCTAGCCAAAGGATCTATTAATTATTTCATATGGGCCGGCAGATTTTGCAAATGCAAATTGGTCCCAAACAGAAAGGATAATACATCTCTTTGGTCCTATTTGACATTAATTCGAGGGCAGGAAATGACTTACCTCAATTTATTTTGAGCAAAAAGCTAGGAGTGGGCGATCAAAAGTGGGCAGTAATATGTCATAATAGCCCAAAGAGTAGGGGCCCACCCGTATACTGATTATTAATAATTTATATTCTTGGCCTTATTTTTTAATCTTTAAATTCCCCTAAAAGAAGATCAGCTTTTGGACTTGGTAATATCCTTAACCTATTAGCCTTGCTTGACGCTGCTTTGGTCAAAGGCGTCGTTCCTTCCTTAAATGCTCATAATATTACGAATCACTGGCGAAATCAAGAGTTCGAATCACAAGACTAAATTTAAAATGGAATACTACTAAAGTGCTGAAAGCCAGACAAATGAAACGGGCAACCCATTAAAATGAGCAGGTGAGCTTGCTGGTTTCCTAGGCGAGATAGCCTAGGCAGATTGAGCCTTAGAGCTCCTTCTAACTGAGAATACCAGATCTTCGATTTTCATGGATTCACTTTTGTGGTTGGTAACTTTATGGTCACTCCTCTTGCCACAAAAATTGGGTTTTACACCCTATTAAAAAATTGTCAATCAGGTTTCTATTTTGATCAATTTCATCTCTAATTTATTTTTGTTATCAACTTGGTCCTTCCATCTTCCGTTAGTAAAATATCGAGTCACCTAATAGTCCTACACGTCACACTCAATCAGAAAATGACATACGGTACAATAAAAATTGATATGATCTTTTTAATTAATTTTGCTACATGTGTCATTTTTTTAATTGGGTGTGACGTGTAAGGCCGTTGGCAATTGGAAATTTTACTAATGAGAGTACATGGAAGGACTAAATTGATAAACAAAAATAAACTATGGTTGAAATTGACCAAAACGGAAACCCTAGGATTATTTTTAAAAGGTCGTAAAACTCAGGGACTAAAAAGGTCTTAACCCTATAAAATATCAAAACTAACTTGGATTAGGGGAATGTTGTTCACAATGTTCTTTGCTTTGTAAATGAGACGGAATTTAGAGGAGGTTTGAGACAATTTTGAGAGAAATAAGTGCCAAGCTCTATTTTCCCATTTTAAAAAAAATCATTTTAAAAGTTATTATACTGTGCAAATGAGTTGGCTGATGTGACAAGGTCTAACTGGTCAACTTAACAGCTCACAATAGTCCAAAACAGAAGAAGTGTAACGAACTGTAAAAGGTGTATGTTCACATACCATATGAACAATACTTGTAACCGTTAAAACAATAGTTTGAGAATGTTCATATATCGTCCGAATTGTTAAATAGCACGTTCAAACGGGTGTAACCCTAATTGTGTCTTGCTGTCAAGGCGTGCATTAATGGTAGAGGTTGTGATTTACGTTCGAACACAAATGTCCGTCGCACATTCGTCCCTAAAAAATCGATATTCTTTTTGTTGGAAATATAACATTTTAGTCCCTAGATTTTGCACCCTTTTACATTTTGATCCTTTAATTTTAAACTTCAAAATTTCAATCCCTAACTTTAAAAAAACAAAAACAAAATCTATCGTGAAAAAATTACTTTTTGGAATATGTTTATTTTCAATCCCCAAAAATTAACTACCAACATCTTTTCGAACATATGCTGAAATCCGTCTCTAAAGAGTACATTTTGGAACAGATTTTTTGGCATCCCAAAATATTTTGTCCCAAAAACTCAAATCTGTTGAAATGATTGGATACCGTTGATTGACTAGGCAAACAACGAACAGAAGAATAATTTGGGCCTTTGTACCATAGGTGAATAAAAAAATTTACTTGGTCTTATGATATATATTGTATTAGTACCTCAAAAGAATCTGTTTTTTTGTTCTTTGGACAAGTAATTTGTTAAAAAAATTTGTTTTTACGGGTAACGTATGTACATGATCATGGAGGGAGGCCTCCGCAAGAAAAATTGGTCTGCAAATTAATGGTGCTTTATTTTTATTTTATTTTTTTGTAAATCTGTTGAAATGATTGGATACCGTTGATTGACTAGGCAAACAACGAACAGAAGAATAATTTGGGCCTTTGTACCATAGGTGAATAAAAAAATTTACTTGGTCTTATGATATAGAGTTGTATTAGCACGTCAAAAGAATCTGTTTTTTTGTTCTTTGGACAAGTAATTTGTTTTTACGGGTAACGTATGTACATGATCAGTGGAGGGAGGCCTCCGCAAAAAAAATTGGTCTGCAAATTAATGGTGCTTCATTTTTATTTTATTTTTTTGTATTATTGAGATTTATAAACAAATAGTTCCAAATCATCTAAAACCTAATTAAACAATTATGGAATGTACGATAACTCACACATTTCATACTCTATAGTAACATTCCATGTTACCCTGGCCAGCCCCAACATAAGGGCCCCTACAAAATGAAACTCCTTCACTCTACAGAAAGATTAACACATTCAGGGACAGAGAGTTGAAAAAAAGAATCTACTGAACGAATCAAACATGGCGAATATAAAAAATGTTCTCACTTGAAATTCCGGCATAAGTTCGACGAGAAAAAGCTTAGAATAATCCCCAAGTAAAGCCAAAGGAAAGCTTTTAGGAGATGTAAAACCCGAATAACGCTGCAAAAAAGAAGAAGCTCTCCTTATTCTGCAAATTATCAAACAAAAATTAATCAAAATGATCAATTGTCGAAATTGGTATTTGGGGCCAATGCAAAGAACTCGTAATCCAAGAGGTAAATTAAGTCAATAATTTCTTCCTTAAACATTCCCTTCCCCTCTTCCCTGTTGCTGACTTTTGTTTTATTTTCCTTCATACACTCCACAAACTCTACCTTAAACGTAATATGAACCAAAAACAAGAAAAGTTCTGAATAAAACACACAATGGGTGATCTATGCAACTAGAAATGATAAAGGGGGAAAGATAAAAGAATGACATTGTGGGAAAATATATGGAAGTGAAGGAAAAATAAAGCGGGACTCAAATTTTGTATTTCCATCAAATCACTAAGCATAAGAAGACTCTGGACATTTTTATTAGAAAGACAACACTGCGTCCATACTTAATTTCTTAGTAAAACCTTACTTGTGGAGAAAGAATACCGTAGTAACAAGTAAACTTGGCCGGCTACAAGTGAAACACCTAAAGTCAAGCTAAAAAATCATTGAAAACTTAAAACAAACCAAGAATATAAACCAAACAACATAATCAACTAATGTATCTTAAGTGAGGCAATCCTCACATATCAATGCGAATAGAACTAAAAACCTCCAAAGTAGACCAGCCATTAAAAAATAAATACAATTTGACTTGCTAGCTCCCGCATTAGCAATGTAGTCAGCTACACAATTTTCCTTCCCAATATACATGGCAAAAAGAAACATAGAAAAAAAAATCCCAAAGATACCAATGAGAACAACTAGTAGAACAACACAGGACAATTTGTCTCTAGAATAACCAAAGAGAACCCAAAATCGTTGCATAGACGTAATCCATCTAAGGCTGCACACAACTGACCAATGGTACTGGTACAAAAGCCATAATAAGAACAGAAACCAACAATAAACTCTCCCATCTCATTTTGAATAACACCGCCGCCACCACAATTACTAGGTTTACTAAAGTAGCTGCCATTAATATTAAATTTATAAACCCTTTCAGCAAACGAGTCCAAGAGACCGTGAATACCCGACTAGGCTTTAGAAGATAGACAGTACACCCAAAAGCTTTCAAAACTAGAAAATCTCCGTATGATAACTTAGCAACTTGTGTAATTTGCTTCGAGATATTCATTAGCTGATATCAAAATTTGTGCCAAACATCCGAGACAGGAAACTCAATACCTTCCATCTTCACTTTGCAGCAACGTAATCATAAGCTCCACGTTACAACAATAGGTATAATCCCAACAAGAATTCCAAGTTGAGAATTCTTTTTAGCCTTAGGAGATCATATGGATATTTTATCAGACCAAGATTGATAGGCACAAAAAGGAATCTCAACCATAGAAGATATATTTTTTTATATATCCATAGCCACCTGGCCTGTACTAAGAACATGATCTATACTATCTCCACATTACGGGAGGAACAATAGTCACAGTGGGAGACTAAAGGAATGCCAAAAATTGAATACAACACATCAACACTAAGAGCCAGCCCATGAATAGCACGCCACGTAGGAAGAGACATACATCTAGGTAAATATTTATGACAAATCCAATCATAAAAAAAGAAAAGAATCACCTTTAAGGTGAGACACCTCCCAATAGATGTTGTAGAAAACTTACCATCAGATGACTGACACAAATTAAACAATCTACTTGTCCCAAAGAGAGCTGAATTCCAAAATGGATAATTTGCAGAGACATATTCTCTCCTACAAGCTGAGAAATAACTATCTCATTGCAACTTGAAGGTTGTAAAAGTTGAAGTAAACGCATCATTGATTGAGTCACATGCTGAACAAGTTGTGATAAGATGTTTCCAAGCCACCACTCATCATGCAAAAACAATAAATTTCCTTCACCTACACTCCACAACACCTTCATGATAGACTTCCAAAGTAAAAAGCCTCGAGTCCCATCCACATTATAGTAATGATCATGGCATAAATATTTAGAACTAAAAAAACACCCCAAACAAGAATTCCCTTGAATTAAATTCCACACAAACTTCTTGAATAAAACAGCTTGAACCTCTACAAATCTCTGAAACCCAATTCCCCTCTTTATGACTTACAAATTTTATCCCAAGATACCAACTTCTTTTTCAGCTTACCATTAAAATCCCCATAAAAAAAATGCACACATACCCTGAAAATTTCGGAGATAACAATATTTAGAACCTTCACAATAGCAATAAGATAAAGAGACAAAGACGAAAGCACATGGTGCAATAACACTAATTTTCCGCCATCAGAAAGTAACTTTCCCTTCCCACCAGAAATCTTATCTTGGATTTTTGGAACAAGAGGTGTCAACATCCTGGAAGTAAGTTGACAAACATGCAAAGGAACACTCGAATAATGACAAGGAAAGCTTCCCATGTTAAACCCAGTAACCTGTGACATACAAGCTTGTCAATAGGCCTCTATCGTGGCTGAAATAAATAATGATGACTTCTCACTACTAAATAATTCACTAGAGACTTTCTCGTACATGATCGAGATTTCAAGGCACAGATTTCAAGGCACAAGTGGATCCATTGGAGAAGATAACAATATTATAGGCATACATTATGTGAGAGACATGATTAACACCATGAGGCAAAGAGAAGCCACCAATTCAACTAGATTCAAAATTTCTTTTGAGCAAATGAGATAAGAATTCCTATGCCAAGATAAAAAGATAAGGAGAAAGACGACTCCTTTGACAAACTCCCTGAGATGGCCTGATAAATCCCCTAGTCATACCATTCATTAAAATAAAGAAATAAGAGGTTGAAATACATTGCCAAATCAATATCGAAATGGTAGGAGAAAAGCCAAAAGCCTCTAAAACATCAATCAAATAATTAATCAATTCGATCATATGCTTTAGCCATACCAAGACTTTGAAGCATCTCTTGGGTAATATAAATATTATCCAAAATACTATGACCTTTCGAAAAAGCTGCTTGTTCTTGAGAAAAGACCTTAAAAATGGCAAAACATAAGTTGATAGGGGTAAATTTTGAAAAACTGGTCGAATCTTCAACCTTTGGAATCAACACAATATAAGAGGATGAAAAGAACTTCGGCAACTCAATCATTGAGAAAAAATCTCTAGCTGCTTAGAATAGATCATCCACCACAAGTTCCCAACACGTAATAAAGAAACCAGAATTAAAACCATCAGACTCAGGATTGTTGTCTTGAGGAATGATTGCTATGCATCTTATCTTCAGCAATAGTAGGAACTCTGCAAAGATTCTCGTTCCCTCTGCAGACACCAAATTAGGGTAAAGTCTTGCAATTTTGGAAAAGAGGGAAGAAAGTCAACAATTAACAAGTTCTCAAAATAAGAATTGGTAGCATCATGAATCACTTGAGGCGTATCCAAAGTAGTCTCATCCTCTAAATCCATACGCGAAATAATTTTACATCTTCTACAATCTTTAACCGTCACATGGAAGAATTTAGTATTAGTATCACCTTCTTGAAGCATTGCTTTTTTGACTTCTGTTTATACGAGATTTCCTCCCTAAGAGCCTATTCTTGGAATTGAGCACGCACATCAATAAGATGAGATTCCACCTCAGGGTCTGTTCATGAATTAAGGCATCTTCGAGAACAACTATATCATCCTCAAAAAACTGGCTTCCACATGGCACACAACAAGGAGATTTTGTTTTGTGTTCCTCTTTGTCCTTTCCCTTTACCATGTTCTTGCTTGTGATACATGTAATAGTAAGATTCTAAAATGGACCAACCGGCCCTGCTTGCTTGTAATCACATTTGATATTATTTTGAAGTGATTTTAGCCATCGGGTTGAATATACATTAATCATTAACCACCCACGTGATAGGAGGGGGCAAATGTAGCCATTTGGACCTGCCATGACACCACCGGCGCCATCCATCACGACGCGCCGCCTATAGGTGCCCGTCCGAAGGCCAGAAGACCGACCGCAGATACTGGAGGCTGGAACTGCTTGTGGCAGCCCACGAGCCGTGAGTACACCGCTCCCTTCAAGACCCAAATGATGGCAAGGTTGGCCTAAAAAGCCAAGCCCTTGCCACATTCTCACACCAACACCACCATTGAGTTGAGAGAGTAGGAGTGTCGTTGCCCTTAAGCATTTTCGGCCAAGAGGGAAGGAAAAGAAAGAAAGAGAAGAGAGGAGAAGAAGAAGAGAATGAAGGTGGAAAAACTTCCATGCCTAGGTAAGTTGGCAAAGGGGTTTCCGCCAAGGCCTTGAACACCCCCTTACAAAAAGGAAGCGACCTGGATATTTTCTCTTATTCCGTACTTCACTCATCATACATCTTTCCCACCTTGCTTGAACTGTTAGCCCTAAGTATCATGGTGTCAATTCAACCAATGACAGAAAGTCTTCGGTGTGAACTGCGAAATAGGAGATAACACCAGCGTCAAGTAGGCATAACTCACAAACTCAGATACGCTGGAGGAGAATCACCAAAGGTAAGCGGTATTAGGTCTTCATAATATGGTGTTTTGTTGATGAACGGATAACATGTTCTCCGTGTATTAGATTGAGTAAGAATATATCTAGAATATCGTTCGATTGTTGTAGTGGAATAAGTCCTATAATGAACTGGGTCGGGGTGAATTAAGATGAATGAACATGTATAGGAACGGAAGTCTAAGTGATATGATCAGAAGCTTTGCATGAGGCAAGCGCAAGAGACAAGGCTGATTTCAAGAAGCTCGCTATTATGCAAGTTATAACAGCAACCTGAGGTTCTAGGCAAGCGACGGAGCGAGAGAATCCACGTCCAATATCACGCACGTTGATTGATGATGTACAGAGGGCTCTGCTTAAAATTGAATCTTTCATCAATAACAATGTGGTATGAGGATTAGCTACAGTGCTGAGTTATGTTTTATGGATATTTCAAAAAGAGAAGCTGCGTAGACCAGGTGATATTATGGTATGAGATTAGTGGCATAGCCAGTGGTGACTAGAGGGCAAGAGCACTGCAGCGATGACACGGGCAACGCCCATTGGTAACAAGCGGACATCGCGGGAAAACTTAAGATGCCGGAGTAAGTGAGGCGTGCCGTTAATGAATGGAGCCCGGTGGTGGTATTGGCGCGTGCTCAGACCGGGAAGAGGGAAACTGAGTGGGGTGTCCCGCCGCGCGGGCGGAGCCTAAACTTGAGGCCTTATAGACCACGGGTTGGTCAAGAAAAATGGCTTATGGTGTTGCATGTTGTACTACATGATTTTATGATTCAATGTAATGCATATGTGATATGAAATGTGGAGCAATGAATGATGATGGCCAAGAGACTTTAAAGTATCCCTGATCAAGAAAAGACCAAATGGAGCCAAAGAAAGGAGCCATAGGCTCACACAGCAAGAGGTGTTCATAGGAACGTTGGCAAGACCATGGAGAACAGGATGCATATACGTGGAGCGAAGACTGAATACAACTTAATCTCGCTAGGAGGGATGATACAAGTTATCGGGAAGCTGAGAGGCATAGAGCAAGTAGTGGTCATGTAGTGTGTTATGCCGTACAAGCAGTGTCAGTCTGAAAGAGAGATTCCCACTGCCACTGTAGAATTGAAGATGTGCTCTATAATTTCCTTTATGTTGATAGATTAAATTACTATTTTTCTGATTTGGGGGCGGGCTAAAGTTTGGTCGGATAAAGTAGATAGTGCGTTAAGGGGTCCAGATGGAGAGAGTAGAGTCATGAGGCCGTTCAAAGGCACATTCGAAACAACGCTTCATTCTTACGCATTGGCGCGACTCATAGGGGGCGCGCATTGGTATGACGGCCAAGTAGTCAATGAAGGCAAGTGGTGACTGATGGGCTCACTCAAGGAATATGAAGCTAGGGGAGCCTCAACACGAGAATAGCTAGAAGTCTCACACCACAGGGCTTCGATAGATATTTATGAGCGATTCGGGCGGCGTCCAAGACTAATTCCGGCGAAGTCTAACGCAGTCCGCACGATGTCCAAAGAACATGATCAAAGAGGTCGAGAGGTTAATCTTAAAAAAATCAAGACAACGTGAACGCGTCTCTAAGGCCCCCTCGTGGTGATAATGGTAAGAGAAATGTTCAGGTGCGTGATTCAAGGACCTAAATTACGAGCCAAAGAGAGGACAAAGGATGAAGTACGAGCAGAAGTCGCGCCCCACTTGCATTGGGAGACGTAGGGTCTCCATCGAGGTAGATTTTCGAAGAGACTGCCATTCGGAGCGTGACCCTAATCTCGTTAAGGGGAAAAGGGTCCAAATCAATGAGAAAATGAATTAACATGGTTGATAGAGCACTAGAAATTGATTGGGGGACCCAAATTTAGTTTCAAACCAAGTTGAAATAAGTGCCCAACACAGGCGCTTGTTGAAGGCCCTAATGGGACTTTTAGGTCCAATAACCTAAAATTAGCATAAGCCAATACATACTTTGGGAATAGGCCATGCACGGTCTATGTTAGGTTGAAGCCCGGATAAGTGTCTTTCAATATTGGGGTTTAATAGTCTTGATGATGCTTGTTCTAGTGTATGATCCATGGTTGTTCAAATGTGCTAATTGATTATATACTTTTAAACGTCTGTTTGGGTCTTCCTTTTTCGGAAGCTTTCATGGCGGTGATCTAAAACGGTAGTGTACAGTCTATTGTGGGTGTGTTTGGGATGATGTGACAAGGTGTACTTTTTTAATGCTTTGACATTGGAGATTATTATGAGAGGAAAAACAAATGTGAGGAACCTCTAAGCTTGCGAGGTGATTCCCTGAATGGTAGTGAGGGTACCGGGTACTTAGGAGACATGCAACCCCCTAGAGCAGGGAGTGGGTGGCTCCTTTATGAATGCTAAGGTGTAATGTTAAGGGTCTTGGTGCTGGATGCACGGGACAGTCCCATAGAAGGAGAAGGGACGCACAACCTGACTCTGGGGGTGAACAGAACAGACATCGGGAACTCCTCAAGAACCTATGATGGTGTGATGCATTGCATATTTTAATTCATTCAAGTTCATACTTATTATGCTTGAAGTTAGTTTCACACCACGTTTAAGTGAATTATATGCACTATATTTGTTTGATCAAGTTTCCCCACCCGGAGTTGAGGAAACGAGCAGATCGGAGATAGGCCGCACAGCACCATTGATACACTGGGGGAGCGAATATCCAGTATGATGGACGTGATATCGAGCGATAACACGACGAAGGGCGCTAGTCTCTTTACTTTCATCCGACACGAGTAGATAGTTCGTGTTTTTATTAGGCGCAAATGTTCTGGGACGGAAGACAAGTAGGCGGGTATTGAAGAAAGAAGCCTATATTCGACGGCATCAGCTGGGTAGATTTGCGGGGATCTCGCAGTTGAAGTCTATCGAAGGTAGTATAGGCATGGGCAATTGGATAGAGGTGCCGCCGAAGTCGGCAGAGCACATAGAGACCGGGATTAAGATCGAACTGCGCCTGGTTCCTTTAAGGACCTCATCTCCCAGTGGGAAGCCCTGGACTCGTAGTGCCGAGATGGCAGACCCAGGTCGTCGGATGCAGTGACGAGGTGAAACGCATAGGTACTTTCGACGGAGCGTCTAGGATCCGGCAGCGGTGTCTGGTGCGCGAAAGGTAGGCGTAGGCTGTAGGTCGGCGATCGTGGGAAGAGTCGAGCACGACACAGTAGGGGAGTTAAGTAGTTAGAATACCACAGGGGGCTGAGAATAGTCTAGTCTTATAGAACGGGGAGCGACAGACGGTGGTTAAGAGGTAGCATAGCTGAGCCGTAACGGAAGGCGAGAGGCCAAGCGAAGCACAGTGATAGAAAGCCGAACTTGTCAGCACCGTGATATGCACGGTGGCGGGTCGCGCTTCATATCCCGCATGTGCCACCACTGAATAAGTGCATCAATCCGATACGCGAAGCCACGAGGCACGATCAGTCGAGCTGGATCATACTGCGCGGCATCACACTTTATACTCGCGTTGCTTCCGTGATATCCAGTGCTAGCAGGAAAAGCCTGCGCTGCTGCATTTTGTTATTTATCAGCCAAAAAACCTCCTTATTCCACTATTTCAAGACAAATTTAGCCATTTTAACTTGTAAGCAAGTCTACTCATACAAGGGCCCAAGGCAAAATCAAGCCAATACTTTCGGACTACCTTCAAGAAAGAGGAATCTCTACACCACATACTTTGAAAAATAAAAGGAGAAGGACCATAAGATAATTTACACTAGCCATTACTGACCACCATTGCGCAATGATCCGAAGTCGTATGAGGCATGTAACGAAGAAGATGATCTCCAAATTGATTAAAGAACTCCATACTGACTGACCATAACAACAGGATCCAAATCAAGCCCAAATTAACAACTACCTTACCCAGCTGATTGGCTATGCCGGCGCCAGACATGTAAAGCGCTATGAAAACATAGTGCAAGTCCTTGCCAAGACGAAGGAATCAGAATGAAAACAATTTCTAAATGAAGTTCATTTAAACCTCTATTCAACTGTTAAGGGAAATCGGCTAAGGAATTAACCGCGAATTTTCTCAACACAATGCGGCACAAAACTAAAATGTATTAAAATCATCAATGAATGGCGTAACCAAGGACAGAGATTATCTGGGCGGTTTGATAGAAGAAATAAATTAAATCCTTTACCGATCCATAAATCAATCGTTTTCCATCTCACGCTGGAGGATGTTTTAACTGTCTTCATTCGCAATTAATTTGTTATCATTGGAACAAAGCTTTTTCAATTTGTTCTAGGGGGATAAATAACTCATATTTAAGCCCCATCATAACTGTTGGGTAGAGAAAATACAAAGTTGCTACCCATAAATATCTTTCAGAGCATCCAACAAATTATTGAGATACCATGTAACTATTTCAAAACCAGTCAGATTCACTCTTTTGCCCACGATAACCGTCGCACCTCCTGGATCGGGAGATGCCATACAGTCGGGTTTCTCACCGCCGCACCCCCCTGGTCTTAAATTAAGACGTTACCATAGATCAAACGTGAATATAATAAGCATGAAAGACAGATGACCTAAAAACGACCGCCATCCAACCAGAAAGATAAATTAATAATAATATTTAAGACAAAATTCAAGGTTATAAAAGATAAAAAAAATGATGCACTATATTTTGTAAATAAATTGTTAAATAAAAGACTATGGAAAATGCTATTTCAAATAAATCTCTTATGATTTTTAATAATTATATTCTTATAAATTATATTATTTATGATTACTAAATATTTCTTTAACATTTAACTAGCTTAGGAGGGAGCAATTTCTGTCATTATTTGCAGGATATATTCTTTCGTTGCAGTCTTAATGCCTGATTTAAAGACGAGGAGCGAAGATTATAGCGTGTATTTTGAAGAAGTTGAATTGGGTTGGTAAATTATTGGATGGAATCAAATATGGAGAGTTAGTAAACTTATCTTTTTTGGCCCATACATAAAGGGGCTAACTATGCAATTTGTATATCCTTTTTATCATAACTGTTTTTGTTTGATCCAAGAATTATTTAGGGTAAGAGAGTATGTATATTCCAATAGGTATGCTGCGAAACGATGCTTTCAGCGAAGAGACGTGCAAGTTCTGGAACACACTGCCAAAACATAGTAAAAAAAAAAAAAAATTACTTTTTATTGACATTATAACGCACACTACATAATTTTGTCAAAAATAAAAGCAAACACCTGGACGATTCATGAACTTTGAAAAAAAGATAGATATTCTAAATAATAGTAAGCTAGGCTATAAAAGAGAATTCCTTTTAAATAATGAGGCATCGCTCGTTAGAATTCTTAAACTTCTTTCTATCATCTCTCATTGGAAAAACCTCCTATACTACTATTTTCTATTTGAAGTTGATATTTAAAGCTCACCGTGTAAATTGGTATCAGCAGATTGTGTATTTTATAAGTTGAAACAATCGCTACGTAGTGAACAAATGATTCACTCAACTACTCTAGCCTACTGATTTTTGACTCTCCCCTCTCTCTTCTGTGAGTCCTGTCCCTTGCCAACCCCTAGCCCCCTGTCCACCTCCTTCCTCCACCTAGCCTCCAATGATATCCCCCTTCTGGCACCTATCTGTCTCCTTTCCCTTGCTACCCTTGTTTTCTCTTTATCGCTTTCACTACAAAAAAAACTGGTCTTTAGGGGCGGTCACTAAAAACGCTGCTAAAGACACCAGTTTTACTACAGCTTTTGTGACTAATCTAAACAAACGCGTGCTAAAATTAGAAGCACTAACCACCTGCTATGAAGGTTCTAATATTCTAGCAAGTGGTTTTATTTGTTAAAAAACACTGCACGAAAGAAACATGACACGGTAGCGCTAAAAGAAGACCTCACCGCTATAGAGTCTAGAATTTTTAGCAATCATTTGTTGCGATAATGTAAAACGCTGAAAGATTAGCTTATCTACTAGCGGCGGTATCAACAGTGGACAGCCGCTAAACGGATACATACCTTTAGCAGTGTTTTATTTAGAAAAGAATGTGCTGCATATACACGAGGTGATAGAAGTATAAAAGCTGTTGATTTCTCATTCACAACTCTAAGTTTATGTTAATATAGAATAATTATTTAATGTATTATTTTATTCCTTTTAATATATTATTTTATTTTGTCATTTATTTGAAAATTTTTATTTTAAGGGACTGTACTTAATAAAATATGAAATTAGAAGAGTGTTATGAAAATTGAAGTTGTTATATGATATATTTTAAATTATAATCCATGGTTGTTATGGTAATTGCATATTTATTGACTAAATCTAAGTTGTTTAGAAAATATTTATTATCATACTTATAATGAGCATATATATTTTGAATAATTAGTAATATAATACTATTTAATTAGGACATATTATTTAATTTCAAACAAAAAGATATTGTGAGATTAATTAACTTATGCAATTAAAGTACATAAACTTAATATATGGTCTTAGAAACTATACTTTAGTCATTAGGTAGGTACGTACATATAAAGTACTTAGATTAATTAACACATATCAATTATATAATAAAACACATACTTTTAAATTATAAATATTATATATTATTACTACCAAACTATTTTAATTAAGATTATTACACAAGTTATAAAAAAAAGTGTAAAAATAACATGCTATGGATTTAATACTAAGTAATGAAATTTTTAAATACAGTTACAAATTACTAAAGTACTATTATTACCAAGTTATTTTAGGTACTAAGTACCTTTAACTACATAATAAGCAATATTATATGGTCTAAGTACTAAGTATTACTAATATCAATGCGTGCTACAATATATGTATATTACAAACAAAGTAATAATTAAAATAATCAACTTTGCAAATGATGGCTAAAAAGTTTCAGTTTAGAGTGTAATAACAAAATGAATTTTTATATTATGATATAATATTGATTAACAATTATAACTATTAGACGAAGAAAAAATAAAAGACAGGGCCGAGGAAATTAATTTAGCGTCCAAATCCTAGTTTTATGCCAATATTATAACAAGGTAGAAGGGTAAGTTTTTTCCAGGCATTGGTAGCACGAATGTACCCATATCTTTTCACTTCCCTCGTCTATCTGATGTGCGTCCAAAATCACTATTTTTTTATATTTCTCTCAATCCTTCAGAGTCTGTGATGCCTCCATTACCGAAAGACATGCAGCCCAAACCTCTCAAATACACATGCTCCGAGTACTCTCTCAGAGCTCGGCCGAAGGCAGCGAGTCCCGGTGATCTCGATTACCAATTTCTCCACACTGTCTACTATCACCGAATTGGCACTTCATCTACGTCCCAAATCGATCATCAGTTTGAAAGTTTTGCTCTTTAATCTCATATCGCTCTCACATTGAGGCTGCAGAGTACCGCCAGCGGTCTCCTAACTTTGCTCACTCCCTATTGTCTCATCTCTCTCTCTCGTCGTCCCTACGATATATCATTTTATTAGTATATCCTCATTAGCTAACAAAAGTGATTGTTTTGATGATTTTCTGAATGTTGCATTAGGGATATGAAATTTTGCTCTTTGGAAACTTTAGCATCTCTTGTTTCATGCGGGTACGATGTTAAATTCTTTCTGAGTTTCTGGCTGATATGCTTAGATTGCGCATTGAGCACTATTTCTGGCATGGATGAACATACTTAAGTTGATTTTCACAAATTTAATTTCGAATTGAATGACTTTGCAGGGCAAAAAAAGAATTGGCTTATGCTAATCATAAACAGTGAGCGACTATATTTCAATGTATATCCATACGCACACTGTATAATGTTCTATATGCCTACTGAGTTATTTTTTTATTTTTGTCATTTTATTGCTTGGTTATACATTGCAAGTATGTTATTGAGGAATGGTGCCCTTGACGTGCTACGTTAATCTGTCTTGAATTGGAAATCTGGCAATTGAGGTGATCGTAGAACGATTCGCTTTATACATTATTGTACTGTTGTTTCTAATCTATCATTGTCTCAAACCACAATCACAAAATAAATTTCTATCGACTCGCTGGTTGAATAGATTACTTATCACAAAATTTGAATTAAGCCGTTCTGTGGAACTACAATTTCATAATTTGAGATCATCGGCTATCCTATTGGATTTAGTTCTGATAGGGCATGGGTATATATATATATATATACCAACCCTACTCCATCATCCTTGATTCCGTATGCTGCTTATTCATAGGGCTGAATACTTACCATTTTCGACTAAAAATTAACATTGTTTTGTGCCACTCCATATACCGCTTGATATAGTCTGGATAGGAAAAGTACCAACTGAAAAATGTAAAGGGGAGGGAATACATTCATCTGCTCATGTTTGGAACATATGGCCAATGCAACCTCCCTCCCTTCTTTAATTTGTTGCATACCATGAATTGTTGAAAGCATCAGGGGTTTGCTTTGTCTGGATTTTATCAGTATTATCTAATGGTGTTAGAAGTCCCAATATAATACAATGATTTCACTTTTGACATGTCTCTGTTGGATACTTCTTGCAGATCTTGGAATGATATTTTGGCTCTAACCTTCTTTAGGTGGAATGGAGTATGCAAGCGTAGTAGTCTATTCTGTAGGATGGAAAACAAATACGCTTATACACATGCACATGCAGTTGAACACATATGAGATACTTAGCATCGTGTTTGTGGTTTGTGATAATACTTAAATATAGACACCTTTTTTAACTCCCTATAGTATGCTATCTTTCTGCCAATTCACCCTATTCCCAGCTTGTGTTTTGAATTGATACTCTATAAACAATGAGGAAGTGAAGTCTTCTGACCAATCATTACTTCTGGTTATATCAAGCGCTTTCTCTGTTGCTTGATCAGGTAGTTTTGTACCCCATATATCCATTTGTATCTTCTTTTTTAATCTGCCTGATCAAAAATCTAGAAGTTTTTGCTTACACAGCCGTTATAGTACAACAAGTATCCGGAATTTGGTTTACATAAGATGCTCTTAGTTTGCTGAACAAGATGTCAGCAGTACAACAAGATATAATATATATATATATCTAGTGTTATATACCTTAGATCATTTACAATTGGTATTTGCTTATATTACACTGAGTCTTGGAAGTTATCTATACTGATTCAAGCCACCACAACGACAGATAATTGGCACGTTAGAACGCAACGTAACCTGCTAGCGGTGTGTATTTTGATTTGTAAAATATATATATACAACATAGATATAATACTCAGTTAGTTGTGATAAGGAATATATATAATACTTCCATCATCATTTATAATCGGGTTATTACCATACTTATATATATATATATGATATATTATAGAAGAATATATGGAAATATATTATCAATTGTTTTCTGAAGGATTTCTTTTGCACATATATATATGTTTTAGGCATCAGAGAGTAAGACAGTACTCTTTGATATTGAGTTTTATTGTTATCAATTATAGGCAGTCCAGATGTAGACTCGTTATATTAGTGTTAATAGACGACAAGATTTTAGTTTGGCTCATGTGCCTTATCGTCGTCTCCTACTAACTTCCATCGGCTCTCTCGCTACACTACCTCTTATGTCACATATACATTAATATAATTTTTCATATATTGTATTATATATATATATATATCTAGATATATATATACAACAAACATGGGTATATTAGCCTATGGCTAATGCAATCAGTTGTCAATTTTTTTTCGCTCTTTGGATACCTACTTTAACCACATTCTTTTGTGAGAATTAAAAAGCAATTATCATAATATAAATGTTAACAAAAAAATTATCATAATTGACACATAATAAAAGAAGTGAAAAAGCTATGAAAAGATATAAATATAAAAAATTAATGTTTTTATCATCTAACAACATTTCATAAAATCTACCAGCATTTGAAAAACGTTGTAGCAGACCTTCAGCAGGGTTTTTCAAACGCTAGTGAAGATATTATCAAACGCTGCTGTAGACTCCAGAGTCTACAGCAGCGTTTTTCAATTATCTACAGCGGCATTTTTACAAACACTGCTATAGACTTTCAGTAGTGTTTTTTCAAAAACGCTGCAAAAAAAAAATCATTCGAATTAGGATCTTTAGCAGCAGTCACAAACGCCACTATAGACTGGAGGTCTTCACCAGCGGTCGCAAATATCATGGCTATAGACCTATAGACCTATTGCGACGGATCTATAGCAGAGGTCACGACCGCCGCTAAAAAATTACTGCTAATGGTCATTTTTTTTTGTAGTGTTTGGTCTCCGTTACCAGTCCAAATCTAGTTCCTTTTGTGAGCCCCAAGGTTGTTTTGCAAACAATCCATAATTGATTTTTATGATAACAAAAAATTCTAAGTTTTAAAGGATTTTAGATTTTACATTATCAATCCACTATTTCTATAATGTATTTCAAAAGATTGAAGTTATTTCTTCCTTAAACTAGTTGTTAAGCGGACTTGAACATCAGTACACAAGTTGATAAGATCAATTTTTCATATAATCGTACGGTGTTAAAGAAGTGTTTAGAAAGGTTTTGGATGCTTTAAAGTTGATTGGAGAAAATTGGCTGTCAAAAGAACAAATTAGTATTCGACGTAAGTGTCAATGTCGTTCTGCAACATTGAAGGCATGTGTCGAACACACGGTTGAACTGTCTCGCCGAGAGAATTATTTCCAGGCCCATTCAAGTGATTTTTGGCTACAGTATGGGACAGTTGTCAACACACTTGCAAGCACATGACTGTCGACACCATTGCCATGTCTGCCGAGACTTAAATTTCCAGGCCCACTTCAAAAGTGATTGTTATTTGCGCTAAGTTGAGAAGTGTCGACACATTGCAGACAATGTGCATTGTCGACACAGTTGCACTGTTCCGTCCTGCAGAGAAATTGTCTAGACCCATGGTTTTAAATGAGTGTCAGCACACTAGCCACAGTATGGTCCCGACACACTGCGTGCAAATGTGGCAAAAAATCCTAGAATGACGCCTAAGCTCGTACAAAATGGTTCCTCAAAACGTGACTTTTAAACCCTCCAACGGTAAAATGAAGCAACTTGATGACCGTTGAAGACCTAGGGCTATAAGAAGAACGAGATGGAGAGAGAAGAAAAAGCTTGATCATCATCGCAACATCTAGAGAGAGAAAAAACCAAGATCCAAAAAAATCCATTTGCTGATTCCTTCAAATCCAAGAGCTCTCATTGTCAAATCTTCTTCTCTTGCTCATCATTGACAACCCAGCCTTCAAAGAGAGAGAGAAATTTCTTGAAGAAAAAACAACACACTTGCAATTACTCTTTGCCCTAACTTCTAGAGAGAGAAAGTGCTTGAAGAAGAGGGAAAACCGCATCTACCAAGAAAGCTTATGCTCCTACTTGCCAAACTTTAGTTTTCATTCAAGAATCTTGTCTTCTTGCATTTTATTGAGCTTTTCATTTGCTAATTTGGCTTAGAGAGCCATTCTACACGTTGTGAGCTTTCTATTTGCATATTCGGCTTAGAGAGTCATTCCTTATTGTATCCATTATTTGTAAAACAATTGAGTGTTGGGTGAACACTTGTCTTACTCGTGAGGGTAGAAGAAATCCATTGGGTTTTGGGATTTGTGAGGAGTGTGGGTAAAACACTTGTCCTACTTGTGAGAGTAAAAGAAATCCCTTGGGTTTTGGGATTTTTGAGAGAGTTGAAAGCCGTGGAGCTCGCAAAAACGCTTTGTAAAGATTCCTTAGCACCCAGGAAGCTAAGATGTATTTACTACTTGAAGAATAGTGAAAGAAGCCCAATGAAATCAATAGCCTTGGGGGTGGACGAAGGCAAGTGTATTGGCAAAACACCTAAAATTACGGTGTCGTTTCTCTAACTCTATCTGTCTTACTTTTCAGTACATATTCATACATGTGGAGATTTATGCTTTATCAATATTGCTTATATTTTGCTTAGCATATTATACACTTTGCCAGATCTTACCTCGTTTTCTATAGATGGAGTTGTATAAGGAAGGGGGTATTTATATTTTCAGATTTGGGTTTTTAAACTCGAAAAAGGACTAAAAGTTTGTTGAAAAACCAATTCACCGCCCCTCTGGGTTGGATATATTTATTAACGGACTCACAACTGACAGTTGCCTCTTTTTTTAGCAGTTTTCCTTCTAGAAGCCAGCTCAGTGAACCATCAAGCGTGTGTAACACGTGCTTCTGTCAACTGGACAGTTCAATGATAGTGATGCAGAAAAGCAAAAAAATATTTTCAAGTTGGAGGTAATCAGCGTCCCCACTCCAGCTTTTGAGTTGTCGACAACATACTTCCTGTGGGACAAACAGTCTATCACACTGCCTAGGTGTCCGCATAGACAAAAATTATCATTAGATACACACAACTTCTTCCATACTGATCATTGGCTAAAAGTGCTGGCGCTGTTATTCAAGTCAGAAAGATTGTGGAGGTGTCCATGCCAATAAGTTCTTGTTTAACTTTCACCCTTTTAACGGAGGACACAGGAAAAATGTTTGCACAGTATGGCTTTTGGAAGTAAGGCTTTCCAAAAGCACGTCAAGAGGGATCGAGGCTCTAGCCACCAAACATTTGATTGAAGACCAGTCCATGGATAACTGCGAATACTGAGGTCCAATTCCATGGTCCGTAACCGGACGAAGGTCTTCAACGAGGAGAATAGCAATCTTCATCATCGGTAGGGCAAGAAAACTCAGGATAAATTCAGGTTATGCAGTGCACATGGTTAAATCTGTAGAAAAGTTTCATACGCGTGAGGATAATGTCGAGCATCTCTTCAGATATCTTCGGCTTGTTCTGATATTACTAGAGGGTAGCCAAACGCTAAACTCTATACGAGGTTTTTAGTTTAAAATGGAATTGAATGGATTATCTTAACTTATGAGCTTTAATTGAGGGAAGCTTCGAACCGTACTAACCGATCAATCCTCTTTCAAGCGGAGACAACCAGGTGTTGGGAAAAAGCTACACCCTTTTCTCCCCCTTGAGGAATAACGTGAGAAACAAAATAAAAAAGAGCAAGAATAAGAATACAGAGATTTATGTGGTTCTCTCAATGTGAGGTACATCCATAGAGTTGCAATATTTTTACTATTGTCGTACAAATTACAAGGAGACAGCCGCCATATATGGAATGGCGCAAAAGAAAATAATATGACACATGGAAAACCCTAACCCTGAGTGTCATATATATAGGACTCGGGATGCCGCCTGACCAAAAATACCCCGAGCATACAGAGCATCCCGAGTTATCACAACGCCTGGAGGTTAGCTGGGTATACCGAGCCTAACAAGCTTGTCCCAGTCATCCCGGGCATACAGTTATACTGGTCTCCTGTCTTACGGGGCTTGTCTCCAGGAACCTATCAGCCCAAGCTTTTGCATATCCCCTATCGTGCTAGGGTTGCCCCCCGGGCATCTATTAGCCCAGGCTTCAGCGTCTCCCGTGTCGTGCCTAGGCTTGTCCCTAGGCATCTATCAGCCCAGGTCGGATATAGTAAACCAGGCTCCACATAGCCTAACAATCTCCCACTTGGAGATTGGTCCGAATCATCACCATTGCCTTCCTACTAATGCTCCTATCTCTACAACTGCTGCAACTTTTCCCTTGTCCTCAAGCTTGAAGACCAACTGAAGCTACGCACAACTTCAGTTTCTCAACTGTCACAGATTTTGTTAACATGTCCTCTGGATTCTCCTTTACACATATCTTCTCAAGTGTCAACTGTTCATCTTCAAGAAAAGAACGAATGAAATGATACCTTAACTAGATATGCTTTGTCCTCGAATGATACACCAGCTTCTTTGCTAGAAAAATAGCACTCTGACTCTCACTGTGTAGAATGCACCTTTTCATTTCTTCTCTATCCTCAACTTCTAAATTTGCAAACATATCTGGGTTGTTGTATGTTGGGAATTCTAATTCTACTCGAGAGGGGTCTTAGATAAATTAGAATATTTTGCCGTCAAAGAGGTTGATAATTGACTGATTGCATGGTTAGGATTTTGGATTTGATTGGTTAGGTGAGTCGGATGCCTTAGTGTTTTCTTCTTGGGTGAATTTTTTTTTTAAGGTTTATTTATTGTTATTTTTGTTTCTGCAAATTCAAAATCCACCACTTTTCTTGATTTTCAAATAATTTAGAATTAGAACAATTTCAACAGTTAATAGGTGAGTAGTCCTCGTGGGTTCAACATCCTTTCTTATTACTATACTACTTGTTACGATTTCGTGCACTTGCGAATTTTCAACAATAGAGAGTAGAAGAAATAGGAAAAGAATTACCTGAAGATTTGTTAGGTGTAGCTGGATGAGTTGTAAGAGGAAAGTCACATGCAGCCTGTTGGCAATGAAAGTCTTGAAGAAACTGTGGAGCAGATATGATTCTAAAGGAGCGACGAAGATAAAGAGCTGGTGGAGGTTGTGGTAAAGGAGATTGTAAAGGAGCAGATGAGGTGGAAGGCGAGAGAGGTGGTGATATAGGTACTGGTATGTGGTGAGAGGAACTAGGTGCCTTGGGTGAAGGTAATGGAGAAGTGACAGGAGAAAAAGGTAGTGGTGTATGTTGAGGAAAAATAGGTGTTGTGGGTATGAGAGGGGCTGGATAGGTAGTGGAATTAGGAAGAGATTTGGTAAAAACAAAAGGAGATTGACTATGAGTAGTCTGTATGTTTTTGGAATGGAGTGGAAAAATTGTTTCATGAAAAGTGACATTTCGGGAAACAAAGTTGGTGTAAGTGTTTAAATCAAGAAGTTTGTAGCCTTTGATGCCGAAAGGGTAACCTACAAAAATAGATGGATGACTATGGGGATCAAATTTCTTACGACCTTGAGCCAAGGTGGTGGCAAAAGCTAGACACCCAAAAACTTTAAGGTGTTTGTAAGATGGAGTGTGACCAAAAAGAACCTCAAAAGGAGATTTATTTTTCAATAGAGGTGTGAGAATATGGTTAATGGGGTAGGTTGCGGTCATCACACAATCTATCCAATACTTTAGGGGTAAGTCAGATTGAAATTTGAGGGCTTTAGCTACTTGGATAAGATGTTGGTGTTTCTGTTCAAAAATTTCATTTTGTTCGAGTGTTTCGACACAATATTCTTTATGAATGATACCCATTTTAGAATAAAATTCAGGAAGGTGAAATTCAAGACCATTGTCGCTACGAATTTTTTTTATCATGGTAGCAAATTGATTTTCAACTAAGGCCGAAAGGAATATATTTATGCAAGGAATTGGCTCCGATTTGTTTTTTTTTCAGTATATATGTCCAGTAGTGCATCGTAGAGTAAGTCTCTTTCTACAATGGGTATAGAAAATATTTAGATCCATTATAGGTAGTTGTAGCACAAGGTCCCCATAAATCCAAATGTACTAACTAAAAAAGAGAAGAAAAAATATGCAACCTGTCACTAAATGGCAGCTTGTGTTATTTTGCAAAAGGGCAAATTAAACAAGGCTGTGTGTGTAGAAATAGCTGGAAAACAAGGATCATAAATGAGGTTATATCTAGAAGAGCATAGGTGCCCCAATCGGTAGTGCCATAGATCAAATGGTGGAGAAATTTTAGCAGTTGCATATGTGATGGTGGGTAGTTTGGGCTATGGATTGAGGTTAGTAAGAAGGTTCTCTAAATCATGAATATGAACCGCTTGATTCTCCTAGAAGAGGCCATGTGTGACTTTACCCCTCCCAATCATCACCCATGTTGCAAGGTCCTGTATAAAACAAACTTTAGATAAGAAAACAAAACAACAATGCAATTGCTTTGTTAATTTTCGAGCAGATAGTAAGTTGAAGCTGAATGATGGGACACACAAAACATTGTGTAAAATAATGGTGGCTGTTAATTGAACAATACTAATATGTGAAATGAAAACCATTTCTCCATTAGGTAATTTAACAGAGTAAGAGTAGTGGGAAGTAATCTAAGAAAGGAGGGAGGTGTAGTAGACCATTTGGTCTATAGCACCCGTGTCTATAATCCAATTAAAATTGGTGCTGGTGTGAGACTTAGCTGAAAGGCATAAAGAAATACCAGACATAGTGGCATAATATTTTGCAACAAAGTAAAGGATTGTTTGGGTGTGGTTGGCCAAGTGAGGAGTAGTGATAGGATCCTTTTTTAGAAAAGCCATGATTTCCTGCACTTGCCCTTTAGTTAATGAAGCTGGTTCTTCATTATCTTCCTCAGCAAAGAGTTGTCCAGTAGCGTGGTGAGCTGTGCTGCCATTGAACTTGTTTCGGGTAGATAGTTTGTGATCAGGTGGGTACCCATGAAGTTTGTAGTAGTGTTCAACAATATGCCCCGTCATATCACAATGAGAGCATAGAGGTGGCTCAGCATTGCCGGCCTTAAAACATGTCTCAAAAGAGTGACCTGTTAGTTTATTATGAGTGCAATATAGTTTGTCTCTTTTGAAACTACCAGGTGCTCTGTTTGGTTTCGAAGACCTCACATTCCGTCTAGTGAACAGAGCAATATTCTCACTGTTATGAATAGTGGAGAGAACGTGCCTCTGCCGTTCTTGTTGCTGAACGTAGGAAAAGACTTTATTCACGGGGGGTAGAGGTTATAACATCATTACTTGGTCTCTCATGTTAGAATACGAGTCATATAACCCCATTAGGAATTGTATCACCCAATCCCTCTAGTAACGATCAGAAACTGTCTTTAGATTGCCACTGTTATAGCTAGGCATTGGATCAAATATTGAAAGCTCATCCCAAAGAGTCTTTAAGTCCCTGTAATAAACACTTACAGTATCATTGCCTTGTGTGAGGTTTGACAGAGCTTTCTTCAGCTCAGAAATTTTCGATTCATTTTGTTGCGTGAAGCGGTCCTGCAGCTCGATCCAGATCTCGTGTACATCGTCGACAAAGGCTACACTTGACCGGAGTGGGGGCAGCAATGAAATTCTGCAGCCAGAAACGACCATGTCGTTGCAACGTTCCTAGCTACTAAACAAGGGGTCGGTTGTAGATGCTCTGGGCAAGGTTCCATTGACGAACCCAATTTTACTCTTGGCTCAAAGAGCACATTGCATAGCTCTCGACCAAGTGGCAAAATTTTCGGAGGTAAGGAGATTTGTAACAAGAATGGTGCCTGGGTTATCAGAGTTTTCTAGTCAGTAGGGGCTGTCTATTTCGGCGATGGTGGGTTTTGTTTTGACAGGAGGAATAGCAGAAATTTCTGGGCTTTCTTCTTCGCTAGTCATCCTTACCCTGATACCATGTTAGAATTGAAGATGAAAGAGCAAGAGAAGGAGATGAAAGAGAGAATGATTGAGAGAGATATTGTGGAAATTTTGTATATTTACCGTTACCAAAAGAATAAGAGCCGTGTACAATAATAACCGAAGAGGGAAGAATCTTCCTAACTGCCTAACAAGCTAAGAATACGCTAGAATGTTGACCACTATACATGTACGAAATGAGAAAAAGAATATAAGCTAATATTAGCTAAGGGCCGTAGAAGCATATGTGGCAGTCAACTCTGCCTGTGCTGATACTGCATGAGCTGCATCTACAGGCTCATGCAAGGATACGTCTTCATCCTTTAACAACGTGGAAGACTACGTGCCTGGTTTCGCCTCTGAACTTGGTTAAGCTGTTGGTTCAAGCGAGGAGCAGCAGCCAAAGCAATTGGGACCAGTACCCTCACCTTTCAGTGGAATATGTTTTGGAAAGTTTAACTGCGCAGAATTTGCTCGAGATCATTAAGTGAACTCAGGGGAACTTATGCTGCAGCAGCCAGGGCTCGCGTGGAATTAGTTTGGCAGGTGAAGTGGTTTATTGTCTTGCCATATGGATATATAAATGACATGGCTTGAGCTTCTGTTAAAGGATGGACCGAAGGCTAATGGAAGGATTTTTTTTTGTCAAAAATGAAAAAAATATAAGGGTGTTAGATTTGAAGTTTGAAAATGAAGGACTCAAATATAAAAGAAGTATAAACTTAGGGTCTAAAATGCTAAAATTTCTTAAAAATTATTAATTGATAAAACACAGATTAAATATTCGGAAGGAAAAATGAGATAATTATATTAACTTTACGAAACAGAGTAAGTCAATGAACAAACAATAAATCTATGGCATGTTGGCATAGTTGGTCGATTTGGGTGACGAAACTAGAGAGGTTGTGCATATAAAAAAAAAATATACTAGAGAGATTTTTAAGAATGAAATATATCCAGTGAAATCTCCTCCTATCACGGGCAAACCACGATTCTAGCTGCAGTTTAGATTAGGATATCAACACTCCTATATGTCGGTATAAACGTGTTTGAGAATATATGAGAGAACTATACTTTGCGCGGTAGATTTTGTTTCAAAATTTTGAAGAATATTTTCTAAATTTTGAGAATCTTTACTTTATTAAGATTTATTAAAATTGTGAAGTAGAGGCTGGTGTATGTGTAAAAGTTAAAAATTTGAAAGTGTATTTATTTTGTTGGAAATTTCCGTACTCTAAAATATTAGGAAACAATCGTCACCAATATTGAAATCTAACATGCCAGACTGCCAGTTGCATGCCTTGTCCTTCCAAGCTTGTTCTCGAAAGATTTCCCCCGTTTTTTTAGTCGTTCTAGAGATCTTGTGATATTTTTTTATTATTTTCAAGCAGTGCGGAGCAACCTCCAGAAAAGGACAAACTACATTACTTTGCAGCTCCTGGATAACGACTTCATGTAGTCAACGTTATATGCATGCAATTAAACAAATTTAAGATATTTAAAAAACATGGGATGGTAGATGTACTAAATGCTTCAAAAAATAACAAGAAGAAAAAACATAAATTTTGATTCATTTGCATGAAATGTAAATATTAACTCAACTCAGATACTTAAAGGAAAATGATTATTTATCTTATATCATAAGCTCATTCAAATTTTAAAATCAAGGATCAAAGATAAAAGCCTAACCATAACCCGCTAACAAAGCTAGTACTTATCTTTCCCTAATGAAAGCCTTACATAAATCTCAGGAAAAGAAAACGAAGGAGAAAAAGAAAGTTTTATCGTAAAGTTGTGTTTGTAAGCAAATTTTGGAGTATATATAAGAGTTTTGTTAAAAAAAGTAATTAAAGAGAGAAATGAATTGAATAAATTTTTTATATTTATTATAATATAAATAGATGACTATAATCGAGAAAGAGATTAAACCAATAATAATAGAAAGAGACTAGCTATCAACGTGACCAGCTATTCATTTAACGTGATGATAAGATAGACAAATTTTCCTTTAACGTGATTAAAGGACAAAAACTTCCACTCGTTGTTGTAGAATATTCGATAGAATAATTATAAGAGGGATTGAATCATCAGATGATTCAGATCAATACAAATATAACAGAGAAAGAATTAGATTCTAGACCCTCCAAAATAAATTGAACCACGACTTCCCTACTTGGTTTTTTTGCACTTGAATAGATGAGAACGTGTGTGATGTAAACGAGAAAAATACCCACCACTATCTCCGGACCAGCTTAAAAAGATGCGCGCCAGTAATGCGTCACTACGGACATTACTTTACAGTCTCCTTGCCTCCTTGGTGTGGACTACACGTGACGTACTGGGAAAAAAAAAGAAAAGAAAGAGAATCCCGCAAGCCACAGCGTCATTTAGCGAAACATAAGCAGCCTTGTCACGGATATCCATA
>CM025855.1:25779744-25896513 GCA_003952965.2 Morella rubra
ACACTCTATACACAAAAAAGGTGCATTATGCATTATTTAACAATATGAATATCCAGTTGAGATATTATGCAGTTGTGGTACTAGTCAATTGATTGCAAATTTTGAGTCATTTTCAAGATTTACTACTTGTCCAACACGTACATGATGACCAACGACGGATAAATTACGTTGCGGAAGACCCAAATTTATGAAGGCATAAATTATAAGCTTGAGAAACAGGAGGCCGGTGAAAAGCATTTATATATACCAGGGAAGAAATCATTCACAGTAGGACTTACGATAGCCGTGTAAGCTATCGCGTCGTGTGGTGCTTGATATTTCCATGCATTTATATATACCAGGGAAGAAAGTCATTCACGTGTAGGACTTCCGCAAATCAGTGAACAAGAAATTCTTCGCTTTTGATGTTTTCACCAAGGTAATTTTCTGTCAAAAGCTCTCTTTCTGATGTTTTCACTACAAGCGCGGATATAGCATATAACCTTTAAACAAGTTCACCATTCTAAGTCTGCAATAAGCCTTGTCTTACTCAAGCTTGCAAGTCTTCAATGGCATCTATTAGCACTCAAAGAGTCTCTTCATCTTCTTCTTCTTCAACACCTCGATGGACTCACGATGTTTTCCTCAATTTTTGTGGCAAAGACACTCGCAACAGCTTTACAGATCATTTGTGTTCTGCTTTAAAACAAAAAGGTATTACTGTTTTTAAGGATGACGAAATACTTGAGCGAGGAAAATATATCTCCCAAGAGCTCTTCAAAGCAATACAAGAATCTCTATATGCCATCACAGTTATCTCAGAGAACTATGCTTACTCTAAATGGTGCTTGCTTGAACTTGCTAAGATCGTCGAATGCATGAGAGAGAAACGCTCACAATTTTGCCTGTTTTCTATCACGTGGATCCCTCTGACGTACGAAACCAGACTGGGAGCTTTTGCAATAGCTCTTGCTGGCCATGAAGAAGACCCCGAGGTTGACATGGAGAAGATGCAGAAGTGGAGAGCTGCTTTGAGAGAAGTGGGTCGTATATCTGGATGGCATGTACATGATAGGTACCATCTATATATATTTAGTCTTTTCTTCTTGTCCGTGAAAATATAGCAAAGTTGGATACCTTAGGAAAGTTATCAGTTTTTCAAATTATGGCGTTAGTATATACTTTGACATACTGTAGAACTTGACTGAGTCTTCCACAAATCACAATGACAAATTGTGTTTCGTTTCAAGTCGTATTGAATTCGCAAAACTTTACGACTTTTGGACTTCGTTGAAGAGCTTTTGCAAAGTCTCAACCAGAAGAATAATTCAAAATTGTTACAAGCACCTGTCTAAAGAAATTTTTAACCATTCTTCTCACGACTTATATTTTGTTCAAGTTTGCCACTAAGAAAATAGAACTTCTCTGTATATTTGTAGGACAAATACATGTTTCTTTTTTTTTCGGTTTTTGTTTTCTTTTTCTTCTAAGACTATCTTCACTATGAAGAAAATATTGGCTTCATCATCACTAAGTAGATTTTGTAGAAAACAAGTAACTCAAGCAATGAAGACCAAAAAATTGAGAAATTTTTTTTCTAGATGAAGCTAAAAGCCACATATAAAGTGAGAGAAGAAACGTAGAAAAGTGATATAAACAAGTGCCTCTAACCCATAGCTATACGAAGTCCAAATGCCAACAAAGAATGATGTAAAGGGGTTAAGACGTGGGTAGGTGGGAAATTAGAACCTGAACTGCATTGGTATGGCAGAGACTATAGAGTTCCTCTTTATTTGTTGTACATTATAACATTAATAGTTACTTCACAACTATCTTTTGTTCAGACAGGAGTCAACAATTGTCAGTGAGATCAGTGAACGGATATTTTATGGATTGAGTCGTAACTTCTCAAGTATTTCGAACAAGCTTGTTGGTATAGAATCTCGTGTGGAGGAAATGATGAACCTACTGAATATTGGGTCAGATGATGTTCGCTTTATAGGGATTCATGGAATGGGTGGAGTTGGTAAAACAACTCTTGCAGAAGTTATTTATGAAAGAGTTTCTTATCACTTCGAAGCTAGCAGCTTTATTGCTTGTATTAGAGAAGAAACTAAAAATCGGGTTTAGTTTCTTTGCAAAAGCAACTACTTTCGAAGATCCTCATGCAAAGAGAAATACATATATGGGATGATCGTGAGGGAACCAGTATTATAAAGAGCACTACAGAATAGGAAGGTTTTCATTGTTCTTGATGATGTGGATGAAGAAAAACATCTAGCAGCATTAGCAGGGAGTCATGATTGGTTTGGTCCAGGGAGTAGAATCCTTTTAACAAGCAGAGATAGTCATTTGTTGAAAACACATGGGGTGGATGGAATATATAAGGTAAAGGAGTTAAATAACATGAAGCTTTGCAGCTCTTTAGCTTGTCTGCATTCAAGAAACCCTATCCTGAAGAAAATTATGTTGATTTATCTAAGGATTTTTGAACTATGCTCAAGGCCTTCCTTTAGCTCTTAAAATTTTAGGTTCCTTCTTGTTTGGTAGGACAACAAATGCATGGAAAAGTGCTTACGATCAACTAAAAGCAAAACCCAATAGAGGAATTATGATGTGCTTCAAATAGGTTTTGATGGATTGGAAGATTTGCAGAAAAAGTTATTTTTGGATATTGCATGTTTCTTTAAAGGAGAGGTCCTTGATAACATATTGATGGATATACTACAAAGTTGTGGTTACTATCCATGTTTCAATATTGATGTTCTAATGGATAAGTCTCTTATAACAATCTCTTCTGGAAGATTGAGAATGCATGACTTGCTACAAAAAATGGGTCAAGAAATAGTTCACCACGAATCTCCTGAAGAGCCTGGTCGACGTAGTAGATTATGGCATCATGAGGACATCGTTCATGTACTGAAAAATAATACTGTAAGTGAACTATTGTGACATCAGTAAAAATGCATACTGTCATTCTAAATTCTTATTTGTTATTTCAAGTATCTCCACTAAAACAATTCCATTGTCCTTGCTACCAGGGAACTAATGCGGTTGAAGGCATATTCCTAAACTTACCAACTTGCAAAGATGATTTAATGTTAAAGCATTCTCGATGATGAAAAAATTGAGAATTCTTAAGATTGGCAATATGGATATTGTCGAGAACTTTTCTAAACTTCATGACAAGTACTTATGCAGCATGCTATGGCCTCGTGATCTTTTAAGATCCATGCCAACCAATGAGTTACGTGTGATGGACTGGTTGGGATTCCCATTCAAATCCTTGCCGACCAATTTCCAATCAGACCATCTTGTTCAACTTAACATGCCTTGCAGCCGCATCAAACAACTTTGGAAGGGAATAAAGGTAGTATTTTTATTCAGTCACATGTTTATTCTTAATCTTCTTTTAAGATAAGTTCACTTGTTTTATTTTTGATTTATACCAGAGTTTAGGCAACTTGAAACGCTTTGACCTTAGTGGCTCTAAGAGCTTGATGGAGATACCAGACTTCACTGGAGTCCCAAATCTTGAGATACTTGATCTTGAAGGTTGTACGAGTCTATCTAAGGTACACACATCCATTGGAGTTCTCAAACGGCTTAGACGATTGAATTTACATGGTTGCAAATGTCTTAAAAACCTTCCTGACACAAGATCAGCTTAGAATCTCTTGAATATTTGTATCTTTCTGGTTGTTCAAGACTAAAGAAGTTCCCTGATATTGTGGGAAATATGACATCTTTGCGGGTACTTTATTTGGATGGGACTGCCATTGAAGAATTACCCTTCTCATTCAAGTGTTTATCTTGTCTTTCCATATTGTCCTTGCGTGATTGCAAAAAACTTTCAACCTTTCCGAGTGTTATTTGTAGTCTGCCGTCTCTTAAAGTTCTCGATTTATCCGGTTGCTCAAGACTTGACTTGAGTGTTGAGGAATATTTGGAGCAGCTTTTTGTTGGGGGAACCGTTATAAAATTCTCTAAGCTTTTTGCAATACCAGAGTATGGATCCAATACATGCCCTATTCGTGGAATAGAGATGATGAGCGATGACTCCATTGGGGCCTTCTATATTGATTATGGTGGCAGACTTTACTGTGTGAGAAACTTGGGTGAAGAAAGTGATTATTTTTTACAGCAGAAAGTCATGTGGTGAGTCTCTTTCTCTAATAATATAAAAGTTATTGTTGTGTAATGACAAGATCTTTTGTGGAAAGTAATTGTTTAAAACACAACAATTAACATCTTTCTTTTTTTGGTTTTTACTTTACAGGTATGTGGCTCTAGTTTGGGATCTGGACTACCAGAGTGGTGACATTAGAAGCACTGATTCTTGTATAACACTTAAGATACATGGAAGCCTCTGATGATAATAGCAAGTGGTTGGATATTCCCATTTATTGCTTATGAAGCCCATGAGCATGAGAAATCGAATTCTAGGAGTTTTGATGGCACTCGACCTGATTATGACCAGTTTGTTGAGTTTGTTTATCACTTTGAGACTGATGAAGGTATTCTAAAATCACCCTTAGTCCTTCGTGCACCTAAAGACATTCTCTTGGGCCAATTGGATTTGGAGTGTATATTCCAGCTAAATGGTTTTTGGAACGGTCAAATAATTTGGAGGGATGGAGCTACATTAAAGCTTCAGTTGAAACACGTAGCCCGGACGTGGAGGTAAAAGAGTATGGGGTGCGCTTACACTGCCGGAATCTGCCCGAGATTTTTTTCAGAGTCATGGATTCTGATCTTGGTCACTATATTGCTAATTGCTATGTTGGAGCAGTTACTCCACCGTTTTTGTGATTCTGAAGGACTTCTTAGGGGCAGCATGAATTTCGCCCCTGATTCCACACGTTGAAGCCTCTGCTTTAAGGAACGAATATTTGTTTTCGTCACCAAATGGGAACTTCAAAGTCGGATGTTTTGGTCCCTAAAAGTTTCGTCTCTAAAGTATTCTTGTGTTGCGGGAATTGGGTTTTCAAGGATGAAATTTATTGATAATCAACCTTACATTTGCGAGGATGTCGGCCATCTATTATTTGACTGTTCTTCTTCTAGGAGGATTTGGACTGTCGTTGAAGATAAAAACATGCTTGGGCGGAATCTAAGGGATGGCGAAATTATGTTTGCTGGCGGTGGCGACCGCGAAAGCTCGACTATACAGATGTTGTACTGTAAGCTTCGCCCTGTATCCTGATGGTGCCAAAAGTCAGAAAGGCCGTACGCAGTCATGTGTAAGGCTTTCGACAATACGCTGGTAGGATCTGCCCAAAGCTTTTGGTTTAGTCAGCTCATTCCATATCCAATTTCAAATAGCTTTTGAATCTCTCAATTTTGAGTTGCTGTAATAGGTGTTTAATTTTTTTTCCCCCTTCATGTTGTCTTTACAGCTGATAAAATTGGGATCTCTGCATTTGTACGATTTTATGTGGTTATCCAACTTTCAGAGTGGCGTGAGTATTTATATAGATTTCTTTGAGCGTGGAATGTTGGTTATTCATCAGCTGAGCGATTTACTACTGTACTTTTTGTGTTAGGCCTCCAGATAGAGTGTTCCCTTCATATGTTTTCGTGTTTGTGGGAACGAAGATTAATTGCTTTTTAATTATTTGAGCTTGGGAAACTCTCCGATTGGCTTCCCAAAGATATAATTGGTAAAGATTTCGTCCTATCGATACCTTATAAGCTCATGTTTTGAAGGAAAAAAATTATTTTAAATGTTTTTTCACAACACGTTTTTGACAAACTAAAAACCACTATCACCATTATACAAACATTAACATTTTTTTACAAATCTCAATAGAATTTATACTTCTAAAAAGAAATTCAATAAAATAATATTTTGTTCATCTAAACAGTTTGTGAAAACATGTAAAGAGAGAAGTTTTACCGGAAGAATTTTATAATTATAAAAAAATATTAAAATTTGAGAGATGATTTGACAATTTTTTTTGTGAAAAAGTATTATAATTTGTATAAAATAGTGTTTTTTTAAATGTTAAAATTTATGTAAAGGTTTGAAGATTTTGAGTTTTGGTTATAATAATTTCTCATAAAAAAAATTGGAAATATTTTCTAAACAATAAATTTGAGACTTCAGACAAATTGAATGTGTATAATTGACATTATACCAGGTATTTTAGGTAACGGGAGATAGATTTTAGAATAAGAAAAATAGATATGTTCTTCCTATTGTGACTAATATCTTTCGTTCGTTTTTCTTTTTGAGAACGAATATTGAATTCGGACAACAATTAAATTGAGGCAACTGTTCCTATGAACGAACATTGATTTTGGACAATAATTAAATTGAGATAAAGAAAGGAATATTGAATTCGAACAATAATTAATTGAGCCAACTTTTCTTTATCGTTTGATCGGTTGAGGGAAAAGATGGACAGGTGATAACGGTAGCTTTAGTTATTTATTTCCCACCACAAATGAGACACAACTTAGTCTTCTGAGGGGGAAGGAGCAGGTACCACTACAACAAAGAGCTTTTAGTGGCCAAAATCTTTTTGACCATATTGCGTTAGTCACCATAAATCGGGTTGTAGTGATCAAAAATATTTCTCGTCATCATTTTGTTTGTGGTCACAAATTTTTTTGGTCAATGAGAATGGTCATAAAAAGTCGCAATTTCCACCACTTTACTCTATTCTATTGTCCAATTTTGCATCTCAAATATTCTGACTACTTTATGACGACATTTAGCTAATTATCTACTAAAAAATTGATCAAAACTTAAATTTTATATTTCAACCAAATTTCTCATCAAACACTTCATAGCTTCATTACTTTCAATGACAACAGATTCTTCACAGTCACAAGTGACTAAAAATAAGCATTCAATGGATTTTTTTTAAAAAATTTTTTTTTTATGTCGGCCTTATTAAAAAGAGCCTATAGTGACCATACACTACAAAAAAATAGGGCTTTAGCAGTAGTCGCTGACCGCTGTTACTAAAAAAACGCTGCTATAGATTTTAGCAGCGTTTTTTTAGCTGCAATCGCGATCGCCGATATATGTCCGTCGTTGTAGGTTTTAGAAACGGTTTTTGCGACCGCTGGTGAAAATCTAGACCTATAGCAGTGATCACTTAGCAGCAATCATGACTGCCGCTAAAGACCCGATGAGCTTTCTTAAATTTTTTTAACAGCATTTTAGGTCTTTAGCAACATTTTAGAAAACGCTGCTATAGCTTAATTACATTTGCCAAATTTTATTTTTTTTTTACCCAAAAGAAAAACGTTGCAACAATTATAAAAACACCTGCATTTTTTATTTTAATACAAATTTATTTTAATAACCATAATTCATTGATGTAAAACCTAAGAACAAGGATAATAAAGCAAAATATAATCATCATTGATTAAATAACCAAGTCTTACAAGTTTTACAACACAAGAGTCTATACAAGTTTCTAACATAAAATAAAAATAACTTTAATCCTAGCATTAGCAAAAGCAGCTTCAGTACACCATCAGCACCAACACCATATTCACTGAAACTGATGACCCCAATGAATCTGACCTAGCAGCAGAGAAAACTGAAGTGGGAGGTTTGGTATCTTTCTCTGCCACCAATGAATTCGGAGATGGAGATCTTTCAGATTGATTTGCAGCTGATATTCCATTAGGGGAATCAACTGATTTGCGAGGATAAGGATGCAAGGGTTTTTTCTTTGGCTGTGGAGGAGGAATTTCAATTGGTTTGTTGGTTTTTTCTGTACTACTACTGGATGCCCGGACCACCTGATACCAGTAAGAAAAAAAAATAATGAGAAGAAAGATGCCACCAGGCAAACCTACCAAAAAAAAAAAAAAAGAACACGGTTTGCGCAACCTTGTATTCCAATTGAGCTAACATAGTCCTATGATCACACACAAATTATTTTTACGATCACTTTTATAGTTTTACAATTATTTTTGAAAATTTTAAAAAATATTGTTTGGATTTTGAGGCGATAAAAAATAACAGCTTGAGTTTTTAAAAAAAATAATAAATAAAAATAACTGCTCGAGATTTGCATGCTAAAAATTTAACTGCCTCTCTTTAACTTTCGTCCATAAACCTTAATCCCGTCTTAACAAATTAACAGCTTCTACATTAACCAGCTTACTCGAGTCACATGGTACCAAGTCATCACCAAGCCAGATACGTGGTTGATGACCGTTAACGTTCCTCATGATGGACTGAATTTGAAGGGACATTTAAATTGAAAATGAGCAAACTTTGGGAGTTATTTATTTTATTTTTTTAGAAACTTGCTAGGTTTATTTTTAAATCGCCAAAAAACTCATATGATTTTTAAATTTCCCCTTTTTTTAAGGCTTGATAGTTTTACAATTGGTAGTTTATTGAATGTGCAATTCTTTTCCACATAAATACTTCAAGAGCAGAAAATATTAAGTTTGAGAAAGAGGAGGCCGGTCATGAAAAGCATTAAGTATATTCACATATACCAAATTTACCAGGGAAGAAAGTTATTCACGTGTAGGACTTTTCTCAAAATCTTCTAACACATTTTAAAAGAAAATCTAAAAAGTCATTCACGTGTAAGACTTTCCAGGGCGGATTTCTCACTCAAAATTCAATGCTTTTATGTAGTGCTCATTGATCGTGACGATCCGGAAATTTTGGAGTTCGTTTTAATGGTGGGGCTTCAATTCCAAGACTTTTAGCATCATGAAGTAGAATTTTGTGAATATTGACAAAAGCATATAGCGGACTGACTACACTGTTATAGGTTAAGAATATATGCGGTTTCAATCAGGATTTGGTTGTTCCTGGGCGTGATTCTGGTCCGTTTAGATTTTTCAGCTAGCTTTCGAAGTGTCCTTCTGGTTTGTACTGGTTACTTTTTTCTCTTATATTATAATGTAAATTTCACAATTGCCTAGAAAATAATAATCAGGACTTGGTTGTCACCGATTATAAAAATTGTGCTACTAGTCCATTGATTGTAAATTTTGAGTCATTTTCAAGATTTACAACTTGTGCAACACGTACATGATGACCCAAATTTAGGCATTTATATATACCAGGGAAGAAATTCATTCACGCGTAGGACTTACGATAGCCGTGTAGGCTATCGCGTCGTGTGGTGCTTGATATTTCCATGCATTCTCACCCAGAATTGATCAAGACATGACAGCTTGACCTCAAGTCCATGTCCATGTTGAAAACTGCAAGAAAAATGTTGGTCTTTATCCCATTGTCGGTCCATGCAGTTCAGTGAACAAGAAATATATAACTCGTTTTCGATTTTTTCACCGAGTTAATTTTCTGTCAAAAGCTCTATGTTCACTACAACGTGGAAAGCAGCGAATGCGTTGGTCTCACACACACACACACATGGATATATATAGCAATAACCTTTTACAAGTTCACCATTCTAAGTCCGCAATAAACCTTGTCTTACTCAAGCTTGCAAGTCTCCAATGGCATCTATTAGCACTCAAAGAGTCTGTTCATCTTCTTCTTCTTCAACAACTCGATGGTCTCACGATGTTTTTCTCAATTTTTGTGGCAAAGACACTCGCAATAGCTTTACAGATCATTTTGTGTTCTGTTTTAAAACAAAAAGGTATTGCTGTTTTTAAGGATTACGAAATACTTGAGCGAAGAAAATATATCTCCCAAGAGCTCTTCAAAGCAATACAAGAATCTCTATATGCCATCACAGTTATCTCAGAGCACTATGCTTACTCTAAATGGTACTTGCTTGAACTTGCTAAGATCATCGAATGCATGCGAGAGACAAGACTCACAATTTTGCCTGTTTTCTATCACGTGGATCCCTCCGACATACAAAAACAGACCGGGCCTTTTGCAATAGCTCTTGCTGGCCATGAAGAAGACCCCGAAGTTGATATGGAAAACATGCAGAAGTGGAAAGCTGCTTTGAGAGAAGTGGGTTGTATATCCGGATGGCACGTACATGATAGATACCATCTCTATATTTTAGTCTTTTCTTCTTCTCCGTGAAAATATAGCAAAGTTGGATACCTTAGGAATGTTGACAAATTTTCAAATTATGGCATTAGCATATATACTTTTCCACACAATAGAACTTGACTGAGTCTTCCTCAAATCACAATGACAAATTGTGTTTCGTTTCAAGTCATATTGAATTCGCAAAACTTTACGAACTTTTAGACTTCGATTGAAGAGCCTTTGCAAAGTCTCAACCAGAAGAATAACTCGAAATTTTCACAAGCACCTCTCCAAAGAAACTTTTAACCTTTGTTCTCATGACTTATATTTTGTTCAAGTTTTCCACGTAGAAAATAGAATGTCACTGTATATTTGTCAAGATTTGTAGCTACATGTAAATCTTGTTGAGCTGCTGCAATTAATGAACTGCACGCCTGACTCCAGCATTTAATGGAGTTGCATGCGTGCTGCAAGATTTGCTGGCTGCAAATCTTGATTTCAGGGTATAGATCACGAAGTCTACAAATTCCGGCCTCGATGCAATCTTGAGCTCGTAGATCTTGATAGAGTTGAAGAAGAGCGTGATATCATATGACCCCTGGAATGATGGTTCAGCAGCATCAACGTCACACAAGCAGCGAGCTAGCCAAAGAAGTACTTGCTAACTTTGAGAATCTGCTGCCTAAATTCATTAGAGTTTTCACCAGGGATGTAAAGACTAGTTAATGAATGCATATTCTCTCTTAACCATACTCTCTCTTAACCTTACTCTGCTTCTAAACAAGTTTCTGGCATCAAAACAGAGCATTCAATATAACACTAAGAACAATAATTAAAAAAATAATTATAAATAATTAAAGCCCAGCCAACAATTGCACCCATAAATGGGATCTGCTGTAACGACGCGACGTGTCCTGTTGCCGCTACAAGCCAAATTCTTGTAGTAAGTTTCCTTGGTCCACACTTGTACAAAGTCTAGCATCAGCGGAAGAACTTTACATTGTAAAGGTTATGTGTGAACTTGTTACTCTTCTGTCATTCTGCCGAAATTAGTTTTACGTGCACTTTTTATAGTTTCACAATTATTTTTGAAAAATTTAAAAATCATTGTTTCGATTTTGAGGTGATAAAAAATAACAGCTTGAGTTTTTTTTTTTTTTTTAAAAAAAAAACAAATAACTGCTCGCGATTTGCATGCTAAGAATTTGACTGCCTCTCTTTAACTTTCGTCCATAAACCTTAATGACTGTATTGCCATGCGTCACTGACTCACTCCTGTCTTAAAAAATTGACAGCTTCTACATTAACCAGCTTACTCTTGTCCCATGGTGCCAACTCATTAAAAAACTCCTCATATTAGCCCCTCCCTTAATGCTGACCACATGTCCCCCGAAGCAGCAGTTTCCTTCATTGGAAAGAACATGGAAAGGGTGATGCGTGGTTGATGACCGTTAACGTTCATCATGGACTGAAATTGAAGGGACATTTAAATTTAAAATGTGCAAACTTCGGGCAGTTATTTATTTATTTTTTAGGCAATTGGAAGTTTATTGACTGTGCAATTATTTTCCATGCCGTAAAACTATATACTAACTGTTCACAGAACATTTAGTAGTCGGAAACCTTTTTGTCGATGTTGTTGAGAAAAAATTGGCCGGTCAAGAAAGCATTAAATACATTCATATATACCATATATTTACCAGGGAAGAAAATCATTCACGTGTAGGACTTTCTCAAAATATTCTAACACATTTTAAAAGAAAATCTAAAATGTCATTCAAGTGTAGGACATTCCAGGGCAGATTTCTCACTCAGAATTCAATGCTTTTATGTAGTAGTAATCATTGATCGTGACAATCCGGAAATTTTAGAGTTCGTTTCAATGTTGGGGATTCAATTCCTTGACTTTTAGCATCATGAAGTAGAAATTTTGTGAATATTGACAAATTAGCATATAGCGGACTCACTACTCTGTTATAGGTTAAGATATATATGCGGTTTCAATCAGGATTTGGTTGTCCCTGGGCGTCATTCTGGTCCGTTTAAATTTTTTCGCTAACTTTTTAAGTGTCATTCTGGTTTGTACTGGTTACTTTTTTCTCTTATATTAATATGTAAATTTCACAATTGCCTAGAAAATAATAATCAGGATTTGGTTGTCACCAATTATAAAGGTTTTGCGACTAGTTGATTGATTGCAAATTTTGAGTCATTTCAAGATTTATAACTAGTGCAACACGAACATTTTTTTTTTTACATGATGACCCAAATTTATGCATTTATATATTCCAGGGAAGAAAGTCATTCACGCGTAGGATTTACGATAGCCAGCCGTGTAGGCTATCGCGTCGTGTGGTGCTTGATATTTCCATGCATTCTCACCCAGAATTGATCAAGACATGGCATGACCTTAACTCCATGTCCATTTCCACGTGAAGATATATATATATATAGCGATAACCTTTTAACAGGTTCACCGTTCTAAGTCTGCAATAAGCCTTGTCTTCTTACTCAAGCTTGCAAGTCTTCAATGGCATCTATTAGCACTCAAAGAGTCTGTTCATCTTCTTCTTCTTCAACAACTCGATGGTCTCACGACGTTTTTCTCAATTTTTGTGGCAAAGACACTCGCAATAGCTTTACAGATCATTTGTGTTCTGCTTTAAAACAAAAAGGTATTACTGTTTTTAAGGATGACGAAATACTTGAGCGAGGAAAATATATCTCCCAAGAGCTCTTCAAAGCAATACAAGAATCTCTATATGCCATCACAGTTATCTCAGAGCACTATGCTTACTCTAAATGGTGCTTGCTTGAACTTGCTAAGATCGTCGAATGCATGAGAGAGACAACACTCACAATTTTGCCTGTTTTCTATCACGTGGATCCCTCTGACGTACGAAACCAGACCGGGCTTTTGCAATAGCTCTTGCTGGCCATGAAGAAGACCCGAGGTTGACATGAGAAGATGCAGAAGTGGAGAGCTGCTTTGAGAGAAGTGGGTCGTATATCTGGATGGCATGTACATGATAGGTACCATCTATATATATTAGTCTTTTCTTCTTGTCCGTGAAAAATAGCAAAGTTGGATACCTTAGGAAAGTTATCAGTTTTTCAAATTATGGCGTTAGTATATACTTTGTCATACTGTAGAACTTGATGAGTCTTCCACGGATCACAATAACAAATTGTGTTTCGTTTCAAGTCATATTGAATTCGCAAAACTTTACGACTTTTGGACTTTCGTTGAAGAGCTTTTGCAAAGTCTCAACCAAAAGAATAATTCAAAATTGTTACCAACACTTGTCTAAAGAAATTTTTAACCATTCTTCTCACGACTTATATTTTGTTCAAATTTGCCACTAGAAAATAGAACGTCTCTGTATATTTGTAGGACAAATACATGTTTCTTTTCTTTTTCTTTTTTTTTTTTTCTTCTAAGACTATCTTCACTATGAAGAAAATATTGGCTTCATCATCACTAAAGTAGATTTTGTAGAAAACAAGTAACTCAAGCAATGAAGACCAAAAAATTGAGAAATTTTTTTTCTAGATGAAGCTAAAAGCCACATATAAAGTGAGAGAAGAAACGTAGAAAAGTGATATATAAACAAGTGCCTCTAACCCATGCTAGCTATGCGAAGTCCAAATGCCAACAAAGAATGATGTAAAGGGGTTAAGATGTGGGTAGGTGGAAAAATTAGAACCTGAACTGCATTGGTATGGCAGAGACTATAGAGTTCCTCTTTATTTGTTGTACATTATAACATTAATAGTTACTTCACAAGCTATCTTTTGTTCAGACAGAGTCAACAATTGTCAGTGAGATCAGTGAACAGATATTTTATGGATTGAGTCGTAACTTCTCAAGTATTTCGAACAAGCTTGTTGGTATAGAATCCCGTGTGGAGGAAATGAAGCACCTACTGAATATTGGGTCAGATGATGTTCGCTTTATAGGGATTCATGGAATGGGTGGAGTTGGTAAAACAACTCTTGCAGAAGTTATTTATGAAAGAGTTTCATATCACTTCGAAGCTAGCAGCTTTATTGCTTGTATTAGAGAAGAAACTAAAAATCGGGGTTTAGTTTCTTTGCAAAAGCAACTACTTTCGAAGATCCTCATGCAAAGAGAAATACATATATGGGATGATCGTGAGGGAACTAGTATTATAAAGAGCATTCTACATAATAGGAGGGTTTTATTGTCCTTGATGATGTGGATAAGAAAAACATCTAGCAGCATTAGCAGGGAGTCATGATTGGTTTGGTCCAGGGAGTAGAATCCTTTTAACAAGCAGAGATAGTCATTTGTTGAAAACACATGGGGTGGATGGAATATATAAGGTAAAGGAGTTAAATAATGATGAAGCTTTGCTGCTCTTTAGCTTGTATGCATTCAAGAAACCCTATCCTGAAGAAAATTATGTTGATTTATCTAAGGATTTTATGATCTATGCTCAAGGCCTTCCTTTAGCTCTTAAAATTTTAGGTTCCTTCTTGTTTGGTAGGACAACAAATGCATGGAAAAGTGCTTACGATCAACTAAAAGCAAAACCCAATAGAGGAATTATTGATGTGCTTCAAATAGGTTTTGATGGATTGGAAGATTTGCAGAAAAATGTTATTTTTGGATATTGCATGTTTCTTTAAAGGAGAGGTCCTTGATCACATTTTGATGGATATACTACAAAGTTGTGGTTACTATCCATATTCAATATTGATGTTCTAATGGAGAAGTCTCTTATAACAATCTCTTCTAGAAGATTGAGAATGCATGACTTGCTACAAAAAATGGGTCAAGAAATAGTTTACCAGAATCTCCTGAAGAGCCTGGTCGACGTAGTAGATTATGGCATCATGAGGACATCGTTCATGTACTGAAAAATAATACTGTAAGTGAACTAGTTGTGACATCATCATAAAAATGCATACTGTCATTCTAAATTCTTATTTGTTATTTCAAGTATCTCCATTAAAACAATTCCATTGTCCTTGCTACCAGGGAACTAATGCGGTTGAAGGCATATTCCTAAACTTACCAACTTGCAAAGATGTTAATGTTAAAGCATTCTCGATGATGAAAAAATTAAGAATTCTTAAGATTGGCAATATGGATATTGTCGAGAACTTTTCTAAACTTCATGACAAGTACTTATGCAGCATGCTATGGCCTCGTGATCTTTTAAGATCCATGCCAACCAATGAGTTACGTGTGATGGACTGGTTGGGATTCCCATTGAAATCCTTGCCGACCAATTTCCAATCAGACCATCTTGTTCAACTTAACATGCCTTGTAGCCGCATCAAACAACTTTGGAAGGGAATAAAGGTAGTATTTTATTCAGTCACATGTTTATTCTTAATCTTCTTTTAAGATAAGTTCACTCATGTTTTATTTTTGATTTATACCAGAGTTTAGGCAACTTGAAACGCTTTGACTTAGTGGCTCTAAGAGCTTGATGGAGATACCAGACTTTACTGGAGTCCCAAATCTTGAGATACTTGATCTTGAAGGTTGTACAAGTCTATCTAAGGTACACACATCCATTGGAGTTCTCAAACGGCTTAGACGATTGAATTTACATGGTTGCAAATGTCTTAAAAACCTTCCTGACAAGATCAGCTTAGAATCTCTTGAATATTTGTATCTTTCTGGTTGTTCAAGACTGAAGAAGTTCCCTGATATTGTGGGAAATATGACATCTTTGCGGGTACTTTATTTGGATGGGACTGCCATTGAAGAATTACCCTTCTCATTCAAGTGTTTATCTTGTCTTTCCATATTGTCCTTGCGTGATTGCAAAAAACTTTCAACCTTTCCGAGTGTTATTTGTAGTCTGCCATCTCTTAAAGTTCTCGATTTATCCGGTTGCTCAAGACTTGAGTTGAGTGTGAGGAATATTTGGAGCAGCTTTTTGTCAGGGGAACCGTTATAAAATTCTCTAAGCTTTTTGCAATACCAGAGTATGGATCAATACATGCCCTGTTCGTGGAATAGAGATGATGAGCGATGACTCCATTGGGGCCTTCTATTGATTATGGTGGCAGACTTTACTGTGTGAGAAACTTGGGTGAATGAAAGTGATTATTTTTACAGACAGAAAGCCATGTGGTGAGTCTCTTTCCCTAATAATTATAAAAAGTTATTGTTGTGTAATGACAAGATCCTTTTGTGGGAGTGATTGTTTAAAACACTGGAATTAATTTTTCTTCCTTTGAATCTTTGGTTTTTACTTTACAGGTATATTTTTTCTTCCAGCGTATGTGTGGCTCTTGGTTGGAATTCCGAGTTTTGACATTAGAGGTACTGATTCTTGTCCAACACTTGAGATACATGGAGCCTCTGATGACAATAGCAAGTGGTATGGATATTCCCATTTTCTTGTTTATGAAGCCCATGAGCATGAGAAATCGAATTCTAGGAGTTTGATGGCACTCGACCTGATTATGACCAGTTTGTTGAGTTTGTTTATCACTTTGAGACTGATGAAGGTATTCTAAAATCACCCTTAGTCCTTCGTGCACCTAAAGACCATTCTCTTGGGCCAATTGGATTTGGAGTGTATATTCCAGCTAAATGGTTTTTGGAACGGTCAAATAATTTGGAGGGATGGAGCTACATTAAAGCTTCAGTTGAAACACGTAGCCCACACGTGGAGGTAAAAGAGTATGGGGTGCGCTTATACTACCGGAATTCTGCTTCAGAGTTGTACTATGCTTTCAATTATTTTGCTTTCGATCTTTCCAACTATCTTGCTAATTGCTACTGGGGAACAGTTAGCCCGGCTGTGGAACCTGTTCGCTTCTAGGAAATGCCATTGGCCATTCTCTCTCTGTAGGCGTTTAGCCGTGTAGCCCAATAGCTAACCCACTGAACCAGGGCCTGTTTTGTATAACCTAAAAGCTGGAAATTTTGAGCTGTTATTTTGTTGTACTTTTCCAACACATTCGATTGTCTATGGTGGGCCTTGATCAATTCCAAGACTTTTAGCAATGGCAGCTCCAATTTAATTTATACACGATCGAGTATCTGATCTTGATATATACATACGGGTATATCATGGTGATAGCTCAAACTGTTTTCTCAAATTTTCGTAAATTTTGGAGCTAAAACTATGTCCTTTGTTTGACGAAGTGTATTTTAGTGAAAGTTTCATATGGTATAATTCTAGGGAAAAAATATCGAACGAAAATTATCAGGGGTGCTTCGATTATATTCATCCTATATCGTTACATTAATGTCAATTTTATCATAATGCTGTGAACCGTCATAAACATGATTGATAGACGAAGTACATACATACCTTTAATATGTTAAATCGTAATAGCATACAAAGTCATGGAATACAAGGAATTTAATTAACACTCAATATACATCGAAAAACGTGTTTTATTTGGATCGATAACATTGAGGATATATATCCGGTCAGTTGTGATATTCTGCGGTTTCAATCAGGATATAAAGGTTGTCTCTTGAGAGTTTTCCTATTCGTGTACCACTCAAAGGGGCTAATCACTGTAAGGGATTTACACAGTAACCGAAAAAAAAAAAAAAAATGTGTGAACTCGATGTTTAAATTAATGGACTCGCATTAGCACTTACATTTTCTTTGTACTAATTATGTTTTGTTTTTTTGTATCAATATTTGATCTTATTTACTTTATCAGACTTTCTAATATTCTCCTGTATGCAGTGCGCAACGATGTCAACTCTATGATTTTTTAGGGCTTTATTTCTTGAAATAAAAACATATTTCATCCATTAATTATAAAGGTTTGACACATTGCACACTTAAGTGCCCGCTTTGATTCATTGTACTCTACAACTACAAATTTTAGACACTTTGCACCCTTCATCAAATTTTTAAACTACAACAAATGTAATTCTTTGGCCTTCACTTTGCATATGGGAGGATATTATTGTCAATTCATTAAATCATTGGAGGTATTCTTATCCAATGGAATATGAAAGTGTCTAACATTAGTAGCCAGAGGATACAATATGTCAAAATAGGTAATGTAGGGTACAAATGGTCTAATATGGATAATTGAAGGGTGCAATGTGTCAAACTGGTAGTTTATGGTGCAATGTGTCAATCTCATATAGTTGATGTGTGAAAAATGTATTTATCTCTTACTTCTTTTCTTTTGTGATGCAAACTTTAACATGTTAAAATGAACAGCGGCCAAGACAAGAGTGGGCACAGCAGACCCATCGACGTCCCCAAAAATTTTAAAATATCTCATTTTAAAGCTGAATTTACAATCTCATCCCTTTCCAAAGCTGAAAATACGATTTCACCCCCTCCCCCAACACACGCACAACACAAACAACACACCAAAAAAAAAGTGAGTTTAATCCTTTAAAAACCATACCAAACAAAAAAAAAGTTGAGTCACATTTAACCTTTTGAAAACCATGTCCCTTTAAATAAGGGCAAATAAAAATTGTATTAAATGTTTACTAACAAACTCAATCTACTTTATGACTTAAATATTGGTTTTTTCTTTTCTTCTTATCTTCATTTTGTTTTTTTCTTTTAAGCCGTAGTTGTCACAGTTTATATAAATTTTCTTTTAGGTCTCCAATCTCATCCATACATAATATTTTGTTCTTGAATTACAAATTTTCCGTATTATTTCAACAATAGTGTACAGTTCCATAGTTAAGATCTAAAATATGGAATAAAGAGGTGTTTCCACGACTTAGGTACCACCCAATCATGAATTATGTTCCGCATAATCTTGCCCCATATCTTTCAAACTAAAGAATGAGAAACATTTAGGTTGTTACATGAATCGATTCGAAATTTTGAGCTGTTTCTTAAAATGTCAATGGTGGGCCTTCAATTCCAAGACTTTCAGTTTTGAGCAATTAATGGTAGAATATCATTCGTGCCTATTCTTATGACTAGAAAGAAGAGAAGGTAGATCAATATCCTCTAATACCTACTCTTCGAATCTTTCACATTCCGCAATTTATCTTTACGTTGACTAGAAATAGAACTAGTATTATAAAACAATATTCTAGTCCTCAAGCCATGTCTCAAAACTATATGCTTTGTTTGACGGAGGGTATTTTAGTGAAAGTTTCATTCGGTATAATTCTAGAAAAATATACGTATACTTTATATACATAAACCGAAAAAGGTGTTTTCTGCGTTTCAATCGGGATTTGATTGTCACCTAATGCCGATCGAAGACCAAAATGGATTACGGCATCCGAAAAACATCGCCCCAAATATGCCGGTCTTCCAAAATTTCTATGCTTGTAGTTTGGTTCAATAAACCTACCGTAATGGGTGGGTTTTTCTTAGAGTCCCACACGTTGCTTTAGCCAATTGATTGCAAATTTTGAGTCATTTTCAAGATTTACTACCTGTCCAACACGTACATGATGCAACGACGGATCAATTACGTTGCAGATGACCCAAATTTATGAAGGCATGAAAGTCTAAGATTCATAATTAACAGGACGGTGAAAAGCATTAAACGCATTTATATATACCATATATAAAAAGGGAAGAAAGTCAATCACGTGTAGGACTTCCGCAAAATCTTCTAACATATATTAAACGAAAATGGATAGGCTATCGCGTCGTGTGGTGCTTGATATTTCCATATGTATTCTCACGCAGAATTCAGACAATAACACCTGAAGTCCATGTGAAGATATAGGTCAGTATCTACATAAATACTATGCTTTCCTTTAGCTCTTAAAATTTTAGGTTCCTTCTTGTTTGATAGGACAACAAATGCATGGAAATGTGCTTAAGATCAACTAAAAGCAAAATCCAATGGAGGAATTATGGATATGCTTCAAATAGGATTTGATGGATTGGAAAGATTTGCAAAAAAAAAATGTTATTTTTGGATATTGCATGTTTCTTTAATTGAATGAGAGATCCTTGATAACATATTAACGGATATACTATAAAGTTGTGGTTACTATCCATGTTTTAATATTGAAGTTCTAATGGATAAATCTCTTATAACGATCTTTTATGGAAGATTGAGAATGCATAACTTGCTACAAAAATTATTTGAATAAAATTGTCATTGAAGAATTACCCCTATCATTCAAGGCTTTATCTTGTCTTTCCGTAGTACTGTCCTTGCATGACTGCAAAAAAACTTTCAGCCTTTCCAATTGTAATTTGTGGTTTGCCATCTCTTAAAGTTCTCGATATATCAGGTTGCTCAGGACTTAGGGTAACTTCAAACTTGAGTTGTGAGATATATTTGGGGCAGTTTTTTTAGGTGGATCAGGTATAAAGTTCTCTAATTAATAATTTTACAATACCAGAGTACAGTTCAAATAATGCATCCTTTAGTCGATGTTTCTATTTGTATGACATCCAAATTATGTCAAAGTTAATCATTAATATCTTATATTCATTGTACCCATACTTTTAAAGAAAATGTAGAGAAACCAAGAGTATAGGTTGTGCCACTAGTCAATTGATTGGAAATTTTGGGTCAATATTTGGTTGTCAATTTACACTGTGCAGTACTAGACAATTGATCGCAAATGTTGAGTCATTTCTCAAGATTCACAACTTGTCCAACGACGGTTCAATTACGTTGCAACCAAATGTTGAAAATGTTGGCCTTTCCCACTGTCGGTCCATTCAGGTCAGTGAACAAGAATCAAAAGATCTCTTTCTGATGTTTTCAGTACAACGGGGGTCCAGGGAAGCTGCGAGTGTTTCCATTTTAAGTCTGCAATATTGTAAACATTCTCTTACTCAATTTTCTCAATTTTTGCAGCAAAGACACTCGCAACAGCCTCACAGATGATTTGTGGTCTGGTTTAAAACAAAAAGGTATTGCCATTTTTAAGGATTACAAAATACTTGAGCGAGGAAAATATATCTCCCAATAGCTCTTCAAAGCAATACAAGAATCTCTGTATGCCATCATAGTTATCTCATAGCACTATGCTTTCTCTAAATGGTGATTAATTGAACTTGCTAAGATCATTGAATGCATGCAATAGACAACGCTCACAATTTTGCCTATTTTCTATCGAGTGGATCCCTCTAACATACAAAATCAGACCAGGGCTTTTGCAATAGCTCTTGCTGGCCATGAAAAAGACCCCGAGATTGACACAGAGAACATGCAGAAATGGAGAGCTAGCTGCCTTGAGAGAAGTGGGTCGTATATCCTGATGGCATGTACATGATAGGTACCATATCTATATATTTAGTTTTTCTTCATTCTCCATAAAATGTAGCACAGTTGGATACCTTAGGAAAGTTATCAATTTGTTCAAATTATGGTGTTAGTTTATACTTTACCACTACTGTAGAACTTGACTGAGTCTTCCACGAATCATAGTAGAACTTGACTGAATCTTCGACGGATCACAATGACAAATTGTGTTTCGTTTCCCAATCATATTGAATTATTATTATATATCATTAATTTTATTATAACATGTCTGTATTTTATATTGGTTTTAGATAGATTTTAGAAATATTTGCCACAAAATGTTTAGTTTAATATCTTAGATTAATCGAAATATAATTTTTCAGGTTTCTTGGGTAATTTTAATTTGTATAATTGTCAAGTCAAAGACAATTGATGCGTTTTACAAGAAAATGGATGATATCCAAATTTCAAAGTGCATTCCTCGACTTATAATCGTTAAACAGAGCAAGAGTAACACCTCTTAAGATTCTAAGAATTGAATTACACGATTGTCCTCAAGAAATGGACATTTAAAAATTCATATTTCAATCACTTAGTTTTCAACCTCTCAAATAATTAGTCCTTCCGGCAAATAATGGTTATTTTGCCTAACGGCAGCGTCACATACGTCACCTCCTTTGCCACATCACTCTCTTTTTTCCACATATCAGCCCACTGAACAAAACATCCCAAAACGACGGACAGTGTTGTTGAATCTCAAATGTTTTGATTTTTCTTCCTATCGCACCCCACCCCCCCTCATTCAGACCCGATCGAATGTGCCTTAGTGTGCCCTAGCCATCTTCAACATTTCAAAATAGCTTAGAAAGAAAGTAATATTCTTTGTCAAGCGTCGACCCATACCCTTAATTTAAGTGGTTTTCAAACTCCTAATTTCTAAGGTAATACCCGTTATGATCATTGTGAGTCTTTAGATTAAGGCAACCCAAGAGGGGGGTGAATTGGGTTTCCAAAATTTTTCGCTTTTAACCCCCAAAACTTGTTTGCAAAGAAAAGTCTAATTTAGCACAAGTAATTAAAACAACAAGTAAATAAGTGCTAAATGTAAGGAGTAGGATAGAGAAGCAAACACGTGATTTTTAGGTGGTTCGGCAAACCCGCCTACATCCACCCCTCAAGCTCCTTTACCGAGCCTTGAGATTTTCCCATATCTTCAAATGGTGTACACTCTAGCTTCCGGGTGCTAGAGAACCTTACAAGTGTTTTCCCGGCTCAACACTCAAACCCACCCAAAGTTTTTTCGAGCTCACCACTCACAACCTAACCAAGCTTAGATATACCCTTCTCTAAGCTTCTTCTTTAGTGAACAACCTCACTAAAAGGAATCACCTCTTTTGGATATGGAGATTAAGAATAAACTCTCTCAAAGAGTGGATATGAAATTGGAAAATCTCTACACAAAGACAAGGATATAAAAGTGTGTTTTGTGTGAATGATATGAGAAATATATAAATAAATGAAGGTTTAAGATATTTCTCAAGTTATGTAAAATGATATGTGGTCGTTGTTCTTTATTTTAGGACATTAGGAAGGTCTTTTATAGGCCACATGAGAAAACTAGCCGTTTATAGCCGTTGGGAGTCATCTGTTAAAAAGCCGGTATTACATGTACCGGTCAATCGCTTTATGTACCGATCGACTGTTTTAGTGTTACTGTTGCGCAACGGTTCATAATGTCAGAACTTAACGAATCTATTTCAAACTATGGTAACAGTAACACCAAGCCGAAGGCCGCTTCACCCTCTCCTCAACTTAAGCACAAATCCGGTTCATTTAAAACCACGTTTTTGACCTTTTGAAACACCTAATTTTAAAGACTAACTTCCCATAAGTATATAAAAGGTTTGGGAGTTGATTGGGTGTTTTGAAACCTTTAAAAACATTTTAATCTTTCAAACAAAAGGTAAAACGGTTTATGCACATTTTGAAAATATGCAAGTGTGATTCTAATCCTTGTCAAAAGTGAAACTAAGAGTTACAAGTTATACCTAGGTCTTGAATCTTCACTTTTGAGCTCCTTGCATGTTCTTTGATCTTCAATCTTCTTGTCTTTGCTCTTTGATAAAATGTCTTTGTCTTTGAAGATGTTTTTTTGAAAACTTTGATCCATTTATTGAAATCATCAAAATCTCGATTGTGCACAAAAGCCAACAATAGGCAAAGTAACTATTATTTGACGGAAGGAGTAATTATTTGAGAAGTTAAAAATTCAATGAATGAAATTTGAATTTTTGTCACTCTACTAATTAATAAAAGGCTTAAATGCATCTCAAACCCTTGTGGTATTCAAATGTTGCAAATATATCCCTCTAATAAAGAATGTTGATTTTGTGTCCTAGGGTAAGCTTTCCGTTTAAAAAAATCCCCCCATCTGTATCCGTTTAAAAAATTAACGAAAATTAGTGGCGTGGCATAAGTCAACTACGTGTGCACGAATTAAAAAGCATCGTGTGTCTTTCTGGGCTCACTATCTCCACGTCAAAGGCCCAGTCAGAGCTCTGCCGCGTGAGATGTGTCTCTGCACACGTGGGTTTGTCTTACACCTAGTTGGTTTAGTGGATGACAGGGCACTAATTGGACCTCTGACGTGGAGATAGTGGGCCCAGAAAGACACAGGACACTTTTTGATTCGTGTACACAGGGTTGACTTATGCCACATCACCACTTCCCGTTAGTTTTTTAAACAGAGACAGATGGAAGAAATTTTTTAAATGGAAAACTTACCTCAGGGACACAAAATCAACTTTCTTTACCAGAGGGATATCTTCTACTTCTTCAACACATCGGTGGACTCACGAGGTTTTCCTCAATTTTTGCGAAAAAGACACTCACAAAAGCTTAACAGATCATTTGTGTTTTGCTTTAAAACAAAAAGGTATTGTCATTTTTAAGGATGACGAAATACTTGAGCGAGGAAAATATATCTCTTTAGAGCTTTTCAAAGCAATACAAGAATCTCTATATGCCATCACAATTATCTTCGAGAACTATGTTACCTTTAGATGGTGCTTGCTTAAACTTGCTAAGATCGTCGAATGCATGAGAGAGACACGCTCACAATTTTGCCTGTTTTCTATCATGTGGATCCCTCTGACGTACGAAACCAGACCAGCTTTTGCAATAGCTCTTGCTGGCCATGAAGAAGACCCCGAGGTTAACATGGAGAATACAAAATGGAGAGTTGCTTTGAGAGAAGTGGGTTGTCCTATCCGAATGGCATGTAAATGATAGGTATCATTGCATTATATTTAGTCTTTTCTTCTCTGTGAAAATGTAGCAAAGTTAGATGCCTTAGGAAAGTTATCAATTTTTCAAATTATGGCGTTAGCATATACTTTGTCGTATTGTAGAACTTGACTGAGTCTTTCACGGATCACAAGGACAAATTGTGTTTTCCTTTCCTAGTCGTATTTAATTCGCAAAAATTTAGGGACTTTTGGACTTCAGTTGAAGAGCTTTTGCATAGTCTTGACTAGAAGAATAATTCAAAATTTTCAAAAACACCTCTCTGACGAAAATTTTAACCACTAATGATTAATCTTCTCACAACTTATAATTCGTTCAAGTTTGCCACTGAGAAAATAGAACGTCTCAATATATTTGTAGCTCAAATACATGTTTCTTTCCTTTTTTGGTTTTCTGTTTTATTTTTCTTCAAAGACTATCTTCACTATGAAGAAAATATGGCTTCATCTTCACTCAATTTGATTTTGTAGAAAACTAGTAACTCAAGCAATGAAAACCAAAAAATTGAGAAAAAAAAATTAGATGAAGCTAAATGCCACATATAAAGTGAGAGAAGCAACGTAGAAAAGGGATATAAACAAGTGCCTCTAATCCATGGGCTAGCTATGCAAAGTCCAAATGCCAACAAAGAATGATGTATACGGGTTAAGACATCGGAAGGTGGAAAATTAGAACCTAAACTACATTGGTATGGTAGAGACTATAGAGTTCCTCTTTATATGTTGTATATTATAACATTAATAGTTACTTCACAAATAGCTATTACTCTCTCCTTAAAACTAATTATCCTATCTTTGTGCAGACATGAGTCAACAATTATCATTGAGATCAATGAATAGATATTTTTTGGATTGAGTCGTAACTTCTCAAGTATTTTCAAATAAGCTTGTTGGTATAGAATCTCGTTTAGAGGAAATGAATGAACCTGCTGAATATTGGGTCAGATGATGTTCGCTTTATAGAGATTCATGGAATGGGTGGAGTTGGTAAAACAACTCTTGCATAAGTTATTTATGAAAGAGTTTCTTATCACTTTGAAGCTAGCAGCTTTATTGCTTGTATTAGAGAAGAACTAAAAATCGAGGTTTAGTTTCTTGCAACAGCAACAACTTTTGAAGATCCTCATGCAAAGAGAAATACATATATGGGATGATCGTGAGGGAACCAATATTATAAAGAGCATACTACATAATAGGAGGGTCTTTCTTGTCCTTGATGATGTGGATCGAGAAAAGCATTTAGCAGCATTAGCAAGGAGTCATGATTGATTTGGTCCAGGGAATAGAATCCTTTTAACAAGCAGAGATAGTCATTTGTTGAAAACACATGGGGTGTATGGAATATATAAGGTAAAGAGTTAAATAATGATGAAGCTTTGCAACTCCTTAGCTTGTATGCATTCAAGAAACTCTATTCTGGAGAAAATTATATTGATTTATCTAATCTAATGGATTTTATACGAACTATGCTCAAGGCCTTCCTTTGCCTCTTAAAATTTTAGGTTCCTCCTTGTTTCGGTAGGACAACAAATGCATGAAAAAGTGTTTGCGATCAACTAAAAGCAAAACAAAATAGTGGAATTATGGATGTGCTTCAAATATGTTTTGATGGATTGGAAGATTTGCAGAAAAAGTTATTTTTGGATATTGCGTTTTTCTTTAAAGGAGAGATCTTTGATAACGTATTGATGGATATACTACAAAGTTGTGGTTACTTTACATATTTCAATATTGATGTTCTAATGGATAAATCTCTTATAATGATCTCGTCTGGAAGATTGAGAATGCATGACTTGTTACAAAAAAATGGGTCAAGAAGTAGTTTATCATGAATCTCCTTGGCTACTAGGGAACTAATGCAGTTGAAGGCATATTCCTACAATTACCAACTTGCAAAAAGGATCGAGTTAATGTTAAAGCATTCTCAAAGATGGCAAAATAGAGAATTCTTCAGATTGGCAATATGAATATTGTCGAGAACTTTTCTAAACTTCATGACAAGTACTTATACAGCATGTTATGGCCTGGTGATCTTTTAAGATTCATGCCAAGCAATGAGTTATGTGTGATGGAGTGGTTGGGATTTCCATTCAAATCCTTGCTGACCAATTTCCAGTTCAGACCATCTTGTTCAACTTAACATTCCTTTCAGCCGCACCAAAAAACTTTGGAAGGGAATAAAGGTATCTATTTTTCACTTTTATTCAGTCACATGTTTATTCTTAATCTTCTTTTCAGATAAGTTCACTCATGTTTTATTTTTCGATTTATATCAAAGTTTAGGCAACTTAAAACTCTTTGACATTAGTGGCTTTAAGAGCTTAATGGAGATACCAAACTTCACTGAAGTCCCAAATCTTGAGATACTTGATCTTGAAGGTTGTATGAGTCTATCTATGGTGAACACAGCCGTTGGAGTTCTCAAACGCCTTAGACGATTGAATTTATCCATTTTTTGATGCAGGATGCTTAAAAATAAGTTAGTAAAAAAAAACTCATTTTTATTCTTCAATTTAATATTTTCTCCATGGTATCAGAGCCACTACCATTAGTTCTTGTGGCCCTTAGTCGCTGGATCATTTCGGCAACTATCTGGCCGAATCACAACCACTCCTTATTGTTTTCCCAACTATCCACCAACTTCCGGCCACTCCGTGGCACCACCCATCATCATATTATTCGTCCAACTGCAATCGTACATCGCCATCCATTGGTGGCACTCCGGCCACCGCTCAAGACACTTTCCACCACATTCAGCCATTGTAGGTAGCCATGTCTGACAGACCTCCGGCGAGGGGTTCAAGATCTTTCCCAAGCATTTTTTCGTGCTCATTCGAGTTGTGCAATCCGTTTGTTACAATTCTGATCAGTGAAATCTCTTTCTCACGCGCACTTATCTGGAAATCAATTTGAGGGTCTCAAATCACCTTGTCAAAGCCGCACTTGTATCTATTTTGTCCTGGTCCCTATTGGATCTTGTGCTACCACCCTACGGGTCCTATTTCTGTAACAACTCTTGTGCTTCCCCCTCACCGCGGATCCGTTGTGTCGAAGCTTTGTTTCTCTAGACATCATCATCATCTTGTTTGCAAACTCAAGTTGGTATTGACAATACCATCTTGAGTTTGAGGGAGGGTGTTAGAATGTAAATTGTGTTCGACCCACATTGGTTAGGAATCTGGATCCTATGTTATTTGGGTACTATAAATAAGCCTTTATATATACAAGTTCAATAAATAGGTCTTTCTTGACAGAACCACCTTAAATTCTTCTCTCTCTTCCGCTCTCCTTTAGTTCAATATTTCTTGAGTTTAATATTTTCTACATATCCATCATACTATGCTTGCTAGATGGCGATCCAAGCATCTTAATCCAATTCCTATCCAATAGAGATTATCAGTGGTGCTATACTTTGATATATTCATCTTAGCCTTAGGTCAATTATACTTCACCCATTGTTTCGTAGTATAATGCATGCGGTACTGAACAGTCGTAAACATCGTAGATAGACTAATTGTTTTGGTAACAAAGATACTTTGAACGACCAACCTTTTATATGGTGTATCGTATATATATATAATATATATATTATATATATATATATAGCTATTTTATGCATATATATATATACAGCTGAGATTTTATGCGGTTTCAATCAGTATTTGGTTGTCAATTCAGTTAGTCTTGCTACTAGTCAATTGATTGGAAATTTTGAGTCTTTTTTTCACGATTAGGGTGTCATCTACAAAAGTTGTGCATTTAATTAGTCTATGCTACTAGTCAATTGAATGAAAATTTTGAGTCATTTTTAAGATGTACATGTCCAACACGTACATGCATGATGATAATCGACAGATCAATTAATAGGGATGGTCAGATCTTGTTATTTTCAACTTCAATGAAGATCCAACAGTCAGTTTGACTAATTGTTTAGATCAAGAAAGTTAGCGGTTTAGAGGAGTTAATTAACTGCTCATGATTTGCGTTTGTATTTCGAAAAGCATCAAGAGATTATGGGTTTATCTTCGTTAATTGTGCAACGCAATTGAACAAGATGTGGATTTGAAAATCCAAGCTCCATTGTATCCCTAAACAAATTTGCATCAATCTTCCATACAAATTGGTGGGGGCAAATATTGTTTAAGGAAAACAATGATGTTGTGACTTAGGAGCAATTTCTTCAATATTCAACATTTTTTTATAGTTGAAATGAGCAAAAAATGAACTATGCATCACAATCAAGATTGTTAAATCTTGATTCTAAGAGGGCGAATATTTATAAATTTGAATAGTTAGAGTAACATTGGGCTAATATTTGTAAACCTTAATAGTTTGAGGTCGTAATATGATTAAAATAATAATTTAGACCCCAAATAACACTGAACAAACTTAGATTGAAAATTAGAAATCATGAACAATATTTCTAGATAGAATGAACATACTTATCCAAAAGAAAAAAGAAACTTTACTTTTCACCCTTAAACTATGATATCACTATTATTTTATGCTTCAAACTATCAATTTAGTCTCAATTGTATCCTTCGAACTGTTAAAATGAGGGGTAAAGTTATAGTTAGCCCCGTATGTATGGACAAAAATCAAATTAGTATCCGCAATTATCAAAAAGGTGATTTGAGACCTTTAACTTTCAAAAATATTCAATCTTCGCTCCCACGTCTAGATCGATCGTTAAATCAAACGGATTTCTAACACGTGCGTCCGACGTGCTTCTCTTCCATTTGAAATGTTCTCTCTCCCTCTAGTTTCATGAGTTTCTATGGTGTCCACAGGCACGTCATGAGTACCGGTTCTGGTGCCCAACTCTACCTTATCTTCTTATCTCGTTGTGTTTGTTTGGCAATTGAGGAAAAATAAAAATATCATAAAGTTTGGTTGGTAGGCCATCGCTGTTCCCCTCATTCCACGGCCATTTCTCCTTCATCCTCATCAGATTTCGGAAACTACGTTACAAAACATGTAAACGAGAATTTGTCCAGAAACAGAAAAAGAAACTACCACGAAGAAAAGAAAAAATAAAAAACTGAAAATTGAATGTAAAAGCTGATTTGATGAACTAATAAAACTAGTGCTGCTTTGTTCTTGTTACAACTGAGGATTTCTAAATCTATCAAACCGGACCCTTTTCCGATTCTATTTTCACACCCAACATCGGCTTCTTCCTTTGTTTTCTCTTCTCGGTATACAATTTCTTTTGTTTTCTAGCACACCAAAAGGACGTAAAAGATGGGGAGAGAAAGACCTCTTCCACATAAAGAAAGCTATAAGAAACTAGCAATCTATAAGAATCTCTTCAATCATCATCGGAGTTTTTCGGGCCCGGGTCTATCAGCATCTCTTAAATTGAGCATCTCTAAAACTCAACGACTAGAGTCTGGACTTCGGTTCCGCTGCATGGAGAGTGGTTTGCAGCACGTTGACTCTGGCTCCGACTTTTGTGGCTTTCTTGACTATTGAAGCGGCGGATATTTCGCGGAGTTCGTCATCGTCGTCTTGGAAACTCAAATCGGGAAAGTTAAGCCTAGCGGAAGGGCCTTGGAGATAGAACACGGCAGCTCGCGCGAGAAGTATGAGATTGAGTGGAGAAAAACGAAGGCCAACTTGTGCGAGAAGAGAGGAGAGACAGATTTGGCAAATTTATCAATAACTCAGAGTGGGCAGTTTGGTCATTTCAGATGGAAGAGAAGCGCGTGAGACACACGTGGTTGAAAATCCATCTGATTTAATGATCGATTTAGAAGGAGCCGAAGATTGAATAGTTTTGAAAGTTAAATGTCTCAAATCGCCTTTTTGATAATTGCAGGTACCAATTTGATTTTTGCCCATACATACGGGGCCAACTATGACTTTACCCCTAAAATTTATCAGTTTGCACTATTCAAATATTTTCTACAGTTGAAATAAGCAAAAAAATGAGTTTCGTGGCACAATGAAGATTTTCATATTCTATAGAAGGCAAATATTTAAAAATTTTAATAGTTAGAGACAAATTTTAAATAGTTAGAAACTAATAATTTGGACTCCAAATTGACATTTCATGCTATAAATTATAATTAAGTACAAACGCGGCTCAATACACGAAGTCCAATTCTAAGTGGGATCAAGGGTAACTGACGAGTAAAGTGGACCAGACTAACAACTTTTGTGTGGCCCAAATCTGAAGACTCGGGCCTCGTATTCGGCCCATTTCAATTTCATGAGTTGTGCCAAAACGAGTCAAATGGTGTCAAACCGAACAAAAGACTTTGATAAGGTTAGCATATATATCATCTATTGACTTAAAAAATTGATATGTGCTAAGTAATTCTTCTTATTGGGTTCGGAAGTGGGGGAATATTGAAAAAAAAAAAAATTAATTCTTTTCAAGATAAATATATTTTTCACCAATTAATTATAAGAGGTTTGAGTACATACTGTATTATAAACTATCAGTTTTGACACATTGCACCTCCAATGTAAAAACTAGGACTAAACAATTTTGGGTCGAAACGGACCGGGCCGACCCAAACCGGCCTAAAACCAACTGGATCGGCCAGTTTTGGGTCAGCCCGGTTCGGCTATCAGCCCAAAAATACCTAGAACTGAACCGACAGTATGTTAAGTATTTTACGTTCTTTTTTTTTTTAATATTATTTTTTTTTTTTTCTCCCCCCCCCCCCCCTAACCCCCAAACCCCAAATTCCCCTTTCTTTGATTCTTTCCCCCGGACACATCAAGCCCTCGCCCCCAATCCCTTTCTTTCCCTCCGACGCCCTTTGTTCTAAAAATTGAAACCCTAGCCACCGCCCCACACCTCGTCAGTCTCTCTCTCTCTCTCTCTCTCTCCTCTCTCCTCTCTCTCTCTCTCTCTCTTCTCTCTCCTCTCTATCTATCTATCTATCTATCTATCTATCTCTCTATCTATCTATCTATCTATCTCACAAGGCCATGCCCCCTCTCAACCTCTCTCAATCTCTCTAGCTCACATGGCCACAGGGTAAATCTCCTCTCTCTTTCTCTCTATCTCACACCCCCTCTCAGCCTCTCTCAGTTTGATATTGGCTCGTTTGATATTAGGGTTTGTTATGTAGTTTACTTCCCAATTCCCTTTCGTTTGATATTAGGTCTCGTTTGTGTATAGTTTACTTCTCAATCAGTAAATAATATTTAGATCTTTGTTTTACATTTTGTCATTCTGAGTCTCTGACTATGGGTACCTACATGAGTAGCCATAGGTAATGAGAAAGGGTCCTACGTTCGAGTTTTATCAAAGAAGGGCGAAAGAGAGAACTGGCTACTTGATAGAGTGAGTAGGGATGGTACTGGATATTTACAGTATAACTAGGATGATATTTGCTCTCTTTTTTTCCAGATTTTTGATATTTGCTAGTTTCATAGAACTGTCTCGTTTCATATTAGATCTTTGATATTTGCTCATTTTTCCCAGATTTGATATTTACAAATTAACTAGGATTCCAATTTAGGTTGTTTATTTTATTAGTTGCTGATTTGCAAGAAGTTAAGAACATTAACATATTTGAAGATTTGCATTTTACAGAGTTGGTGATTTGAAAAGTTGCTGATAATTTCTTTGTACGGCTGTTGACAAGAATCAAATCAGGTCAGTATTTCCCATTTTATTAAGTTACTTTTAGTTTATGATAGAGATTGGAAGTTAGGATTATGTTGGTTTCTGTGGAGATCGGAGGTCAGGGCTGATTTGATGTTGGATTTGGATGAATTTAGGTTTAGGTTTGTTGGATGATTTGCTAATTTAATATTGTTGGATTGTTCGATGATTTTATATTGATTTTGTTGTTAGATTGTTTGTTAATTTGTTTTTTATTTTTAATGTGGTCTAGATGGAAAAGACTTGATGAGTGTACGAAAGTGCTCTCTAGATACCCTATTATTGGACTAAAATGCTAAAATGTGAATAGAAATAATTGGAATTAATTGAATTGAGTTTCTATTTACTTTGGGATACTCCTAAGCAGATTTTTATGTTTAATTTCAGAGATTATAAAAGAGCAAGTCAAAAGCCCAGTCAAATTCAAAGGAGGACTCTCATGGGTTGAGAGCAATTTGATTCAAAAGAAAAAAAAAAAAAAAAAAAAAAAAGGATCACAAAAGGAAACTGCAAGAAGTCCAAGTCCGAAATTCGCTAGGAGACAGCCTGGATATATTTTAGTATTTTGATCGTAACTTTCCACTCACATATCGGACGGATGCGATTCTTGATGCGTTGGAAAGCTATCTTAAGGGGCTACAATTCCGTGTGAGATGATATTTCTCTAATTCGAAATTTTACTGGGTCAAAAGTGCGCCGCAATCCAAGCCCGGAAACCAAAGGATATTTTTTTAGCGTTTTTTTTTTTTCCGTTTTTTAGGGTTTTGTTGCGGGACATATATAAGCTAAACTTTTCATTGTAAAGAGAGGCGGCAGACTTGGGGACTGGAGGTTCTTTTATCTAGAATTCTTTTTCATTCATCTTAGTATGGGCAATTAAATTCTCAAGTGGGGTTAGGGATGAACTTGCACACTAGACGGTATTTTCAATTCATTCTTAATTTGTGTATTTGATTTTCAATTACTAAAACTCTTTTGTTTTATCATTCTCAATTCATTGTTGATGTTTTCTTCTCCGAATAATCATAGAATTTATTCTGTTTATGGATTCAGTAATGCTTTTTCTATTGAATGGATTAGTTATTTGATTATGTTTGGATCAATTATTTATCTATATTGATTTACTTCTCTGCTGCAATATCGCTCCTTGAGTATATTGTCGTCGTTGGATTTTCTCAATAGGGATAATAATTTACGTATTCTAAAAGTGGTGAATGGTTTTTCAAAGGATTACATTTGGTTTAATTTTGGTTTATAAATCTATACCTTCCGATTGAGAATTTTGAGAATTGAGTTCCCAATTGAGTTATTCACTGAATTAAGAATAATTAAAATACCGGAGTTGTGCAAGGGATTCCCGACGCCTTGCTGTTCGTCAAATTTGAGTACTTTTTCCGTTAGTCACTCTGCTTCACTTCAATTTGCATTTAAAATTAATCTTTGATCTCCATTGATCATTTAATATTCTTCTTTATTTTCTTTGTTCCTTTTGCTATTCTTTTAATTTGTCTCTCTGTGGAATCGACACCCCAAAGCTGTGCTACAACTACCGCATTATTCTTTGGGCGTAATCAAATTTTGGCGCCGTTGCCGGGGAGACGACAGAAGAATTGCTAGACTTTTTTTGTCTTTTCAATAGTTTGTAAAGGCGATAACTTCGTTCCCTCTTTTAGCTTGCTACATCTTTATTTATTTTATTTTATTTTATTTTATTTTATTTATTTATTTTATTTTATTTTATTTTTATTTTTTAGTTTGTTTTCTTTTTAGTCTTGCATTTTTCTTTATCTTGCATGCACAGGTATAGAGACGCCTTGGGTCGATTTGCTTATAGACCTGAGTCTGAGTCTGAGTCACGTGGCTAATCATGCAGAGCCTTTTGGACCATGTCTTGTGTGTGGCGGGGTAGATCACCTCACCCAACAGTGTCCCACACTTGTTGAAAGGAGAGGGATGTATGAGGAACAATGTAATGCCTTAGGAATGTACAAGAAGCCTTTTCACCTTTCTCTGATACCTATAATCCGGGGTGGCGCAATCACCCCAATTTTAGCTGGAAGTCTGAAAACCAGCCGCCTGCACAACCCCCTAGATCATACCATGCACCTTCGTCTTCTAGGAGTCCTTTAGAAGACACTTTGCATGCCTTTATTGAGGCACAGGGTAAGACTAACCAAAAGTTTGAATCGTTGATTACGTAGGTTGTTGAAGAAAACAAGGAGATAAAGAGCCAAGTGTCCAAATTGATGAGCTCCTTGAGTGTGAATGAGCGAGGTAAGTTCCCTTTTCAAGCTCAGTCCTCACCCCATGGTCAACACATGGTGCAAGAGAATTTGAAGGATGTGAATGCCATTGTGACATGAAGTGGTAAGTCATTACACATTCCAACAATGAACGAATCAGAGGATGCGGAAAAGAATCAAGATAATAGTGACGCCGAGCTACCCAAGGACCCTGAGGTGCCAAAGAGTCCTGTTAAGGTACCATTCCCTCAAGCTTTGAAATCAAGCAAGCAAACTTTGGATCCTAACAATGAAATCCTAGAGAATCTGAGGCAGGTAAAAATCAATCTTCCTCTTTTACATGTGATTAAACAAGTTCCTACTTATGCAAAAGTTCTCAAGGATTTGTGTACAGTCAAGAGGAAGCATCATGTGAAGAAAACAGCATTCCTGACAGAACAAGTTAGTGCTTTAATTGAGCAGCGGATTCCTCCCAAGTACAAGGATCCTGGTTGCCCAACCATTGGATGCAGCATTGGAAATCATGACTTTGGGCAAGCTTTGCTAGATTTAGGAGCTAGCGTGAATCTGATGCCATATTCTATTTATTTGCAGTTGGGGTTGGGAGAAATCAAACCAACCACTGTAGTATTGCAATTGGCTGACCGTTCAGTCAAAGTACCCCGGGGTGTGGTAGAGGATGTTCTAATTCAAATTGAAAAATTTTATTATCCTGTTGATTTCATAATTCTTAACACTAGCTCTACTGTTGACACTAGCTCTAGATGGAAAAGACTCCAACAAGTACCCCAGATAATGAGACTCCCAAGAATGTGATTAATATTAAAGATGAGTTGGAGGGTGCATATTGATCTTGATGATGATAACCCTAATATTGATACTGCCCCTATTCGACCTTTTGCTAAATGGAAAGAGTATAGAGATTCTTCATTAGTATGAGAACATTTTACAAAGGTTGAGGGTTTGCCTGCTCATTCACCAAAAGTTGAATGTAACTATTGTGGGAAACAATATTATTGTCATTCTAAGAGAAATGGAACTTTATCAATGATAACCCACTTGGAGAATCAATGTAAAAAATACCCTTATCGGTTTGGGGTGGCTGATAAAAATCAGCCCACATTGAGCTTTGATAAGAAACCTGAGGGGGAAGGAAATAGTTCTAGTTCTATGATCATGCATAGGTATAATGCTGAGGACCTTCGACAAGCAATTGCTGAGTTTGTTATTGGTGATGAACACCCATTTAGAGTTGTTGAGGGTCGTTGGTTTAGGAGGCTTTTGAAGAAGTTTGAACCTAGATTTCAGATGTCATCTCGTATAACGGTTGCTAGGGATTGTTTCAAGATCTACAATGTAGAGAAAGCAAAGTTGAAAAATCTTTGAAGTCACTTTCTAGTAGAGTTTGTCTCACTACCGACACTTGGACTTCTAATCAGAACTTGAATTATATGTCTCTCACTGCACACTTCATTGATGATGATTGGAAATTGCACAAAGAATTATCAACTTTTGTTTGGTTGCTAATCATAAAGGAGATACACTTGGGATGAATATTGAGGCGTGTCTTCTTGAGTGGGGTATTGCTAGTAAGATTTTTACTGTCACGGTTGATAATGCCTCTTCAAATGATGTTGCACTTTAATTTTTGAAGAGGCGCTTGAAACCCAACATCGCCCTTGATGGAAAATTTCTACATATGAGGTGTTGTGCCCATATTTTGAACTCTGTAGTTAATGAGGGATTGAAAGAATATGATGAGTCTATCATAAGGGTGCACAATGCAGTGAGGTATGTGAGATCTTCTCCAGCTAGGATGGATAGGTTTAAGAGATGTGCTGAAAAAGATAACATAGAATGTAAGGCTATGTTGTGTCTTGATGTTGCCACAAGATGGAATTCTACTTATCTGATGTTGGAGAAAGCAGAGAAATATGAAAAGGTCTTTGACCGGCTCCATGATGAGGATCCTCTATACAAGAATACTTTACTAAAGGTACCAATGAGTCACTGCATTTGGGACCTCCTAAAATGTTGGATTGGGAGAAAGTTAGGATATTTGTTCAATTTTTGGAGTTGTTTTATGAGGCTACTATACAGTTTTCAGGATCTTCATATGTGACTGCAAATATCTACTTTCAAGAGATTTGTATTATCCAAGAGAATATTTGTGACTTGTGTGAAAGTGGTAATCATATTTTGAAAAATATGGCAACGAGTATAAAGAGAAAATATGATAAGTATTGGGGGATCTCTTCAAAATGAATATGTTGTTGTTTATTGTTGTGGTGCTTGATCCAAGGTATAAGCTGACTACTTTAGAGCTTTGGTTCAAGCAAAACTATCCAACTAATGAGGGGGATGTAATGTTCGCCTTTATGAAAAATGTGTTTGACTGGTTGTGTGTGTGGAGTATACTGATAAGTTTGGTACTGTTGAACCAACACCTCAAGCTTCTCGTCCTACGCATAAGGTTTGGGAGGGTAATCAAACTCGCCAATTAAAGTTGGCTCGCATCCTTGAAAGGCTTGAAGAGTCTACATCTACGGGTGATGGCAAATCAGAGGTGGAACAGTATTTGACTGATGGTCGTGAGGCAAGAACTGAGGAATTCAATATTTTACAGTGGTAGAAGTCCAATGCATCTAAGTATCCTATTCTTGCTCGCATGGCTCAGGATGTTATGGCCATCCCAATTTCTACAGTATCTTCAGAGTCCGCTTTTAGCACCGGAAGACATGTTCTAGACCCTTATCGGAGTTCATTGGCTCCTCGAACAGTGGAGGCCCTCATATGTGCACAAAATTGGATAAAGGAAGACTCTATTGCTGAGTCTATTGCTGATTATGAGTTAGTAGAAAATGTAGAGAAATATGAAGAAGAAGTAGGTATTTTCATTATCTGATCAATTATAATTTATTTTAATCACAATTTATATTTATGTATACTTAACTTGCTTTGATTTGTTATTTGTTTTCAACAGTGGAGATCCTTGGCCATCCGAGAAGGGCCCAGTTGACGATTAAATGTAATGGAAGTTGGAATATTTGAAGCAGCTTGTTCTAATTTTAATTTGTTTGGTTGTTAATTGTTAAATTGTAACTTGCTAAGGCTGGATGTTAAATAGCCCCTTTATTTTTCTTGCTATTGTTTTTCGGTAGTTGATACTTGTTAGGGCTGGATGTTAAATAGCCCTTTTTTTTTCTTTTTTTTGTGTTTTTGTTAATTGTTATTTATTAGGACCCATGCATAGGCACAAAAACTGAAAAAAGCATAAAAATTGAATTATACGTCTTAAATCGTGAAATATATGAAAAAAGTGGTAAATTTGGGCCACCGAATGGGCTGAACAAATAAAGATTTGGGCTTTAAAAAAAAGGCTTAATATACACGAGTGTCCCTGGGGTTTAGTGTTTTCTCAGAAATACCACTAGGGTAATTTTTGTTGTCCCGCCACCCCTATGGTATACCCATTTTCCCGTTATACCCCTCCAGCAATATTCTGTCTATTTTTGGACGAAAATTGATACGTAGACCTAGTGACCACGTCACATCCAATTAAAATGTAACACGTGTTCGTAACTGCTGACTGGACAAAATTCTTTTTCCACCTCCATATCCACATCACTCCTCTCCATGGAAGTTTACCGAAATGCCCCTAAAATCCACATCACCTAAGAAAACAGGTTCTCCAAAGATCGAACAGCCCCATTCATGACCCGAAATACAGATTTCCTCATGTTTTTTCTCAGTTTTCCTTCCACTTTTTCTCTCTCATCCCACAAATCCATTATCATTTCCAAAAATAAGCCCCTGATTTAGTCCTATCTCAATCCTGTTGACCGAGGAAGAGAACCACCACAGCGATGTCTGCTCACCATCAGAAAACTCAAATCCAAAAACTTATATCTATAATAAAAGCGTGGAATTACAAAAAAAACAAAAAGGTGTGGAAAGGACAAAGAGATTTTGTCGTTTATCTCTCAAGAACCATTTACCTGGAAACAAACTTTGCATACAAAAAGGAAATACATTTGTGCTCAGAAAGCAAGAGCACTAACACGAATGCACGCAAAAACAAAACTATCGAATTAGTAGATACACACGCATGGGAAGAAAGGAACCAGCAAGCAGCCAGTACGTAGGAGGAAGATTCTCAGAGAATAGCACATGTAGGAGAGGGTTCACTTTCACCGGCAGCATCATCGCCGACTTTGACACCAGGCCAGTCTCGACAATTGCAGCGCTGGCCTTCGGGGACTCGCTTGTAAACGGAAGCAACGTGACTTCCACAGCTGCCCCATGTGGTCTTGCCACAAGTCGCACCTCTACCGTCGCTGACAGATGACAACGGTGACCTTCGCTTGGGCATCAGACGTTTGCTCCTAGGGTTCTAGAAATGAATTTGGGGAAATCTGTATATCGAGTGGCGAATGGGGTTGTTCGATCTTTAGAGAACCTTTTTTCTTAGGTGATGTGGTTTTTAAGGGCATTTCGGTAAACTGCCATGGAGAGGAGTGATGTGGATATGGAGGTGGAAAAAAAATTCGTCCAGTCAGCAGTTACGAACACGTGTTGCATTTTAATTGGATGTGACGTGGTCACTTGGTCCACGTCATCAATTTCGTCCAAAAATAGACAGAATATTGCTAGAGGGGTATAACGGGAAAAAAGGGTATACCACAGGGGTGGCGGGGCAACAAAAATTACCTTAGGGGTATTTATGAGAAAAAATTAAACCCCAGGGGCACGCGTGTATATTAAGCCTAAAAAAATAAAATGAATTTGGGCCACGAACTTGGCTTAAAAAAAAAAAAAGTAAATTTTGGGCCCAGCACCAACCGATCCGGGCCGACCCCCGAACTTGGTTGGCCCGACCGGTTCTCCCAACCAAAGGTTCGGCCATCTGTTGGGAAATTACGAAAACCGAACCAGTCGGTTCGGCCCATTGTTTAGTCCCAAAACCGAACTGACTGGTCAGTTTTTAGCCCTGGTAAAAACACTTTGCACCCTCTATCGAATTAGACGTAATTGAATTTTTTTTTTTTTTAGAAAATTGGTAGTTTAGTCCTTAGTTTTTACCACCTTTTATTTTTTAGTCCTTCATTTTTGAATTTCAAAATTTTGATCCCTTAATTTTCTTTTTGATAAAATTATCCTTCCGTCCATTTTCTTAACGATAGCACCACCTTAGCATCCAAGTAAGTGGCCAATGAATCACTCAATAGATTAGCCTCCGCCTTCTTAAAGGAATTAATGCACCAAACCCAAGGAGCGAAACTCGCATCGACTACATCGTCTTCTCCAACCTCACCCCACTAGTCCAAAAAAACAATCAAAACGTTGAAGTTTGAGTTGCGTAAATAATTACTAGGTTTGTAAGCTCGACCAAATCATGAGAACCATTTGCTCATTAGCTTTCATCCATTGGGAAGCCATACTTGCTCTTTACAAGAACCCCTTCTTTTCCCTCATTCCGTGTATATATAATATATTCCCTTCTCCCTTGCCCCAGAGCTTCACACCCTCCATTGACACCTCGCAATGGCCGATCCTCCTGAAGAACTACAACTGCCTAAATGTGTGACTTGGATACTGCACTTCTCTTCCCTGAGGATTCTCCCCACTCAAACGCCCTCTCAACCAATACATCAATTATGGTGTTCTTGACCTTGATAAACCTGCCAACCCATCTTCCCATGAGGTCGTGGCTTGGATCAAACGGATCCTCAAGGTCGAAAAAACTAATCACAGTGATACTTTGGATCCCAAAGTCATTGCGAACCTGATTGTTTGTATTGATCGAGCCACTAGGCTCGTGAAGTCACAGCAAGGTGCTAGGAAAGTGCATCTGTGTTGCTAGGTTTCATTCTGTCATGCCCCATGTGTCTAAGGATATATACTCATGAACTCCGAATATGTAGCTCTTTCCCCAAGTGAGAACTGCCATTTACTTTGCTCTTTCGACCATTTTTTGTACATTGCTGGGTTGGTTGTACATGAGCTGCGTCTGGGCTTCCCTACTTTCAATTTTCCATAGTAAGCTACCACTTGATCTCTCGCATCTCGTTTACCTTCTTATTCTTCTTCTTCATTTTCTTTGAAATATAACAGAGTAGAGCTGATACATTTTTTGCCAGGATAGTATCTTCTATCAAGTTATATTCGCTTCATTTCGGTATGTATATTGCAAGTACTATTTCATCTACTGTATATGTGTTAGATAACATACTATGTTATCGGTACTCCAATAGGTAACTTTTACCAGATTAGTGTCGTCTTGTCCCACACAACTTATGTTTTTGCATGATCAAAGGACGCAACCAACATGTTGAGATATATTACCATATATTACCATATATCTCATTACTTGGGCATCACTCTTGAGTAATCCCCGAGCTTAGCAATTAGACGATTCTAATTGATTCTTTCCATTTTGTAATTATTCTGTAATTATTTATTCATTTTCTTCTTTGGCCTCTTCTCCTATAAATAGGCTAGTTCTTGTACAATTCTATACAAATTGAAATACACAAAATTCTCTCAAATTCTTCTGCTTGCATTCTTTCTACATGGTATCAAAGCCACCAAAATTCTAGTGCCCTTCTTAGACTCCTTCCTTGTGAGAAATTCCAGTTCCTATGTTTTTCTCTTGTCCCTCACTGTCCCACCGCTGGCCTTACCTTTTTGGAGCACTTCAAAGATAGCTCATGTCGAACTACCATCACAACAGTGTTCGTCCATCAACGTTGTTCGGTTTGGTAGAATTTCACGTCAATCCTCTGTCGCATGCACCTCCACACGTCGCCACAATATTCTGTGAAGATTTTCTGTGCCGCTCCGCGCGCCTACAGGTTTGGTCCTGTCTCTTGTTAGGTCAGCATATTAGGTCTTCTCTTTGGGCCTTGTCTTTGGACTTTTCTATTTTGGATTCCCTATTTGGACTTTCTTACTCCCACCCAGCCCAGTTTAGCTCCACCTCAACTGCCACATCCCCAGTGACGTGTCACATTGCCTTTTGGTTGACTTTGACTGTTGCCTTTTGGTTGGCTTTTCGATCTGCTTATTTTCTTGGACCATCGGCTATGTCTTCCTAAAATGATGTCACTCAGCCTCTGGAGACCATTTTGGATGGGACAAATTACAATCTCTGAGCTTCAACTATGATGATTTTTCTTAAAGGGAGGAAACTTTGGCACTATGTATCTGGGGCTTTTCCTCAACCTGAAAAGCTTTTATCAGAGATTGCTATAGGCTATGCCAATCACTTGGAGGAATGGGAAAGCATTCCATGCGAAATTCTATCTTGGTTCATCAACACTTCAGTTCCTTCCATTCACAGCTTTCTTTCGAAACTTGGCAATGCAAAGGCTGCGTGGGACTTGTTGGCGAACCACTACAGCTGTACCAATGATGCATCACTTCAGTTTCAACTTGAGACAAAACTTTACCAGCTGCGTCAGGAACAGGTCAGTCTATCGCTGTTTTTTATTCTCAAGTCACTAATCTTTGGGATCAATTGGCTTTTTGCTCAGTATCGTGACCATAGGAAGTTCTTGCACTTCATGATGGCTCTCCAAGATGCTTTTGAATATACTCAAGCATCTCTGCTTCATTGTACCCCACTTCCTACTATGGACATTGTAGTTGCTGAGTTAATTTCTGAGGAGAATCGTCGTTCTACGATGCGGATACAGTCCACAGATCACCTTGTTATGGCTGCTGCTTCTGGATCCTCTTCCACTCGTTCTGCACCACAGCCTCATTCATCTTCTAAAAAGGTTTTCTGTAACTACTGCAAAGAAGTTGGTCATGTGATCAAAGATTGTTTGAAGTTACAAAGGAAACAGGCTCACGCCTCTCGAGACCCTCTCCAAGCAGACTGCTTATTTGAGTTGGATCACTTGCATCTCCCTTCTCCAGTATCTCCCTATATTGCTGTTATCACCACCTCCTCCAGTCTTTAGCACTCTCGTCTTGGTCATACTTCGGTGCCCTACATTCAGTTGTTAGCATCTAGTGGTCATCTTGGATCTGTCAATTTTGTTGAGTTTGATTGTATTTCTTGTCAATTAGGCAAACAAACACATTTACCTTTTAATACTAGTGACTCGTTTTCCTCTGCTCCCTTTGATCTTGTTCATTCTGATATTTGGGGTCCCGCTCCGATCTCCACTAAAGGGGGATCACGCTATTTTGTCATATTTGTTTATGATTATTCTTGTTATACATGGATTTATCTTTTACATACCGTTCTGAATTATTTGACATTTATAAAAAAAAAAAAAATTCACAAAATGGTGCAAACACAATTTTCTCGTACCATCAAAATCTTTCGTTCTGATAATACTATGGAACATTATGAGAAATCTTTCCTTGAGTTTTAACAGCAAAATGACACACTTCCATCAGTGTCCTCCTGTCTGTTGCCCATTTTCACATACCCATCTGTTGTTTTGTTTCCCGAGTCTACTAACCCTTTTTCAAGTGAGGCTAGCTCTTCAAGCGATCCATCTTCTGCTCCTTCCAATGATGTTGCCACGCCTGTTGATCATCCTGAACCTTCCCTTGACCTCGCATCACTCCAGGATCCTCTATCCCCACCATCTACCCCTGCACCCCACCTCTCATCGACACTTATCGTTCATCTCAGGTAAGAGCTCCTCCTGCACATTTACAAGATTATCATTGCTTTTTTGCCCTTGCCTCTCTCCAAAACCCTCGTACTTATTGTGAAGCTAGTTCTCATCCTGTTTGGAAAAAAGCTATGTCTGATGAATTAGATGCTCTTATCGAAACACACACTTGGGAATGGTGGATTTGCCTCTTGGAAAGTCTGTTGTAAGATGTACGTGGGTTTACAAGATTAAGACTCGAGCAGATGGATCTATTGAACGACACAAAGCTCGTCTTGTTGCGAAGGGCTTCACTCCGGAGTACGGTGTTGATTATGAGGAAACTTTTGCTCCTGTTACTAAACTTACCTCTGTTAGATCTTTGATTGTCGTTGCTGCAGTTCATCACTGGTCGTTATTTCAGATGGACGTCAAAAATGCTTTTATCAATGGTGATCTTACTGAGGAAGTTTATATGTAGCGTCCTCCCGGCTATGAGCACCCTCCCCACCAAGTTTGTTGCCTTCGTCGTGCTCTTTACGATCTTAAGCAAGCTCCACATGCTTGGCTTGCCAAGTTTAGCTCTGTGGTCGTACAACAGGGATTTACACTCAGTTCTTATGACTCTGCTTTATTCATCCAAAAAATTGTTGCCGGGACTATTCTTCTACTACTCTATGTCAATGATATGATTATCACTGGTGATGACACTATTGGAATTCGTGGTCTTAGGATTTTCTTGGTCAGCATTTTGAGATGAAGGACTTAGGTATTCCTAACTATTTTCTTGGCATTGAAATCACCACTTCTGTTGATGGTTATTACCTTTCTCAAGCCAAATATGCTTCAGTCCTTATTTCTAAGGTCGGCCTAACTAAAAGTAAGACAGCCAGTACTCCATTAAAGTATAATGCTTGTTTGAACCTCACTGATGGTGTGCTTTTGTCTGATGCTACTCTCTACAAACAATTGGTTGGTAGTCTTATCTATCTTACCATTACACAGCCCGAGCTTGCCTATGTCGTTCACATGGTTAGTCAATTCATGCACTGCCTCGTTCTCCACATTATGTTGCCGTCCTTCGGATTCTTCACTATGTCAAGGGAACTCTATTTCATGGCCTCTATTTCTCATCTCACTCTTCTCTTGACCTCTGTGCCTATTCTGATGCGGATGGGTAGGTGATCCTACAGATCATCGTTCCACCACTGGCTACTACTTCTTACTAGGCTCTTCTCTCATTTCATGGTGGAGTAAGAAACAGACATCTGTTGCTCGTTCTACTACTGAGGCTGAGTATCGCATGCTTGCTGATGCTACTTCTGAGCTCCTATGGTTATGTGCCTACTGACTGACATGGATGCCCCTCAGCTCTCTAGTTCTCCCCTTCACTGTGACAATCAGAGTGCTATTCAGATTGCCCATAATGATGTTTTTCATGAGCGTACTAAGCATATCGAGATTGATTGCCACTTCATCCAGCAACATTTGATCGATGGCACTCTTCACTTACGAGCTGTTACTTTTGCCGATCAGCTTGCTGACATCTTCACGAAGTCTCATCCCCCTGGACATCTCAGTGATCTCATAAAACTCTTTTTCATTAAACCCACATTATATTCTATAATCCGAATTTATGGGCTTCTACATATAGTGATTATATCCATTAACATATCACAATTAACCTCCAAGATAATAAGATTGTTTTTGTGAAATTTCTTTTGCTAATAATTATATGCTTATTTATCCTTCACCATACTATATTCCATATGAGCTAATAGGACCGGAATAATATCACCGATTAAGTCCCTAGCTCATATAATTCTTAATTCTCAGTCTGTACCTAGTTGGACTCCCAAAAAGTTCAAAAATAATTTTATAAAACCGTGAAAACACTTTTCACAAAATCTCACTGCGCAGCTTTTAAGTCTAACAATATACAAACATAATGAATATACTGCCTCATCAAGAGACTGGTGGATTCCATATTGAGCAATTATACAAATTCACTTACTATGCACAAAGCTCAATATTATCTGGAATATTTGATCTACAAAGATCATCACCAAATGACTCTAAAGCACAAGCACACAATAAGCAAATATGCATAACTCTCTCAGGTCTAAGGACAACATAAGCTAATTGTGCTTGAATATCATTCTCTACATCAGTGATTGTTTCCAGAAGGTATTCATATTTGATCCGGTTTAGTACATGTACTATTACATTTCACTCACTCGTCTGTTTAAGGTCATCACCTCAATGACAGAGTCCATCATTCTATCTTATAGAGGCACAATGAGTGTAGACCTATTTATACAGTATCATGTATCTCGGTCTAGAACAAAGTGAGTCAACAAGGATCCGAAAAGTCATACTCCCGCCTCCGATTCATTAATCATTGGCCTGACTTTTCTACAATGTTGCTCAACAATATGACATCTTATGTCATTGCAAAATATGACATCTTATGTCATTGCATGTACCCAAAATAATATACAAGTGATCAATCAATAACAATAATTATCTATAATTATTCAAAATGATTGGTTTTGAGGGCATACATCTAACAATCTCCTCACTTGCACTCAGAACCAATCAGACATGTACTTGACACCCATAGACTCTAAATGCTTCTCAAACACTTTTCTGAGTCAACGGTTTAGTGAATGGCTTTCTAATGAGCCCTAGGTTCCACCGCCTGTGCTATAGCACCATTGTTATCACAATAAATGGTGATCGGGACTCAATCGAAGGGACAACTTCAAGCTCTTGTATGAATTTTCGTATCCACACAGCTTCCTTTGCAGATTCGTTAGCAGCAACATATTCTGCCTCAGTGGTGGAGTCAGCAGTTGTGTTTGCTTGAAACTTCTCCAACTCACTGCTCCTTTACCCATGTAAACACAAATCCAAGATGTAGATCTTCTATCATCAATATCTGATTGAAAATTGAATCTGTATATCCCTGGACAGTAAGCATATCCTTTCCACCACACACTAGACAATAGTGTTTGGTTTTCTCAAGTATTTGAGAATATGCTTGACTGCTGTCCAGTGCTCAGGGCCTGTACTCACAACACTAACTGCATGACTGATATCTGGCCTTGTACAAAGCATTGCATACATGAGGCTTCCTACAGCAGAAGCATAAGGAAACTTTCTCATCTTATCTCTCTCTTCCTGTCTTAGGAGACATCTTCTTAGAGAGATGAATATTATGCCTAAAGGGTAAAAATCCTTTCTTGGCATCCTACATGCTATACCGTGCCAATATCTTGTCAATGTAGTGGGCTTGTGAAAGCCCTAAAAGCCTCTTTTCTCGGTTTCTAAACACTTTGATCCCGAGAATGTAGGATGCTTTCCGAGGTCTTTTATTGAAAAATGGTTCGCTAACCATATTTTCACTGATGACATTGCACCGATGTCATTCCCCATGAGTAGAATATCATCAACATAAAGAATAAGGAATTACTGAACTCCCACTAATCCTCTTGTAAACACAAGATTCATCTATGTTTTGTGAGAAACCAAACGATTTGATCATCTCATCAAAACGGATGTTCCAGCAACGTGATGCCTGTTTTAGTCCATAAATGGATTTGTTCAGTTTGCACACTTTAGATTCTTGTCCAGGAGAAAGAAACCTTCAGGTTGTTCCATATAAATCTCCTCTTGGATGTACCCATTCAAAAATGCAGTTTTCACATCCATCTGCCAAATCTCATAATCATAATGAGCGGCAATTGACAATAGGATTCTAATGGACTTCATCATAGCTACTGGTGAAAAGGTTTCCTCATAGTCAATACCATGTTTTTTAGTATAACCTTTCGCAACCAGTCTAGCTTTGAAGGTCTCTACCTCTCCAATAGGTCCTCGTTTTCTTTTGAACACCCATTTACAACCTATAGGCTTGATGCCTTCTGGTTGATCAACAAGGGTCCAGACCTCATTGGAGTACATGGAGTCCATTTCTGATTCCATTGCTATCTTCCAGTGTGCTGCATCTTTGTCACTGATAGCCTCTTGGTAAGATATCATCAACCCCTCCGATTGCATTTGATAAATCTCATTTATCATGCCATATCTAACTGGAGGTTTATGAATTCTTTTACTGCGTCGAGGCTCTTGAGTTCTGAACTTTTCAGACTCATCAGTGGGTTCAGTTATATCCCTTTCATAATCTTATCTGCCACAGTTTCTGGTTCAGCTGATTGTTCGTCAAGAACAATCTTACTTTTCCCATCACTTAGGCTGTACTCATCTTCCAAGGAATATCGCATTCCTACTAACAATTACCTTTTGATCCTTTTGGTTATAAAAAGTAATAACCAGTTGATCTTTTGGGGTAACCCACAAACAAACATTTTTCAGTCCTTGACTCTAGCTTCCCACGTCAAACTTTTTGACGTGAGCTGGGCATCCCCATACTCTCAAGTGTTTCAAACTTGGCTTTTTGCCAGTCCATAACTCATATGGAGTATTAGGAACGGACTTAGTGGGTATCTGTTTAGAATATAAACAGTTGTCTCTAAGGCATAACCCCAAAAATAAACAGGTAATTGTGACATGCTCATCATTGACCGAACCATATCTAATAGTGTTCAGTTTCTTCTTTCTGCAACACCATTATGTTGTGGTGTAGCAGGGGGAGTCAACTGAGATATGATGCCTTTTTCTCTGAGATGAGTTTGAAAATCTCCAGAGAGATATTCACCTCCTCTATCAGATCGGAATATCTTAATACTCCTTTCCAGTTGATTCTCAACTTCACTCTGAAATTCTTTGAACTTTTCAAAAGATTCAGACTTGTGTTTCATCAGGTATATATAACCATACCTGGAATAATCATCAATGAAAGTGATGAAGTATGAGAACCTCCTCTGGCTATGTGGTTAAAAGGACCACATACATCAGTGTGAACTAACTCTAACAACTCTGTGGCTCTAGTTCCTTTTCCTTTAAAAGGATTCTTGGTCATCTTTCCCTGCAAGCAAGGCTCGCATATTGGGTAAGGCTCAACCTTCAAAAGGTCTAATGGCCCATCCTTACTAATCTGTTGATCCTATCCAGATTAGCATGACCAAGTCTTAGATGCCACAAGTAAGTGGATTGACATCCCTCTTTCTTTTTAGAGTTTTCACACTGGTATCAACATCATTCTCTAATTTATTCACAGAGTCCACAACATTTTCCAAAATATAAAGACCATCTATCAGAGTACCAGAAGCAAGAAACTGATTTTGAAACTTAATAACAAGTTTAGAATTAAAGACAAGTGAATATCCAGATATCCCAAGTTTTGAAACAGAAATTAAGTTTCTACGACATTCTGGTACGTATAGACAATCTTCCAAAATTAAAACTTTGTTTTGTTGTAGACTTAGATGAAAAGTTCCTATGGCGGTCGCTGCAACACTTGCAGTCGTCCCCATCTTTAGGATGACTTCCCTTTCATCTAGTCTCCGAGTTTCTTTAAACCCCTGCAACATATTGTAGATATGAGACGTTGTGCCTCGAATCGACACACATGAATTTAATGGACCATCTATTAAATTCATTTCAATGACAAGCATACCTTCAGCAGGTTTCTTTTGCTTCAAAGAAGCAAGATACACGTCCTTTTCCAATGACTTGGTTTGCCGTAATGGAAACAATTTCCCTTAGCCTTTTTATCCGGCTCGCTCTTGTCCTCCTTCTTTGCCTTTGAGCTAGGCTGAGACCTTTTCTTTTTCTTAAATTTCTTGCCTTTGGGTTTGATTCCAGAGGCAGAACTGCCTTTTGACTTGTCCATTATCATCAGAGAACCTTTCTCCTTTTTGATAAGCTCTTCAGCTGCTTGCAACATATTGAGCAGCTCTGACAAAGTCACAAGCATCTTGTTCATATTATAGTTTAATACAAACTGGTTGAACGATTCAGGCAGAGATGCCAATACCGCTCCAACCTTGGTCTCGCCGTCAATTTCTGCACCTAGTGTCTCCAGTTCTGTGATGAAAGATATCATCTTCAGGACATGTTCCCGAACTGGAGCACCTTCCATCATTTTGTTGGTCATCAACAGTTTCATAACCTACTGGCGTGTAGAACGAATTTGCTCTCCGAATAGCTCTTGGAGATATACAAGTATCTCTTTAGCTGTGCTATGCCCTCGCATTGCTTTTGCAATAAGTTGGACATAGATGCCAACATATAACAACGAGCTAATTCATCTGCCTCATGCCACTTTTCAAAAGCAACTCTTTGTTCTTTAGTAGCATTGGCTAAGGCAAGCTTAGGGGTCTCCTCTCTGAGGACATGAGCTATTTTATCCACAGTGAGTACTATCATAAGATTTCTCTTCCATCAAGGAAGTTCGGCCTAGTTAGTTTGTTATCATCTAGGATTCTAGATAATGGGTTCGGCATCATGAATCTACAAATATTAGAAAGAAAATTCACAAGTATATTAACAAACCATTAGCATAGGATTTTAATAGCTAATGGTACCTCCCACTGAATCACAGCAACCAAAGAAAAATCCAGAATATAACTTTATATTCATTGTTTGCAGTGGGTATCAAGAACTTTCAACTTATGTGCACACAATCCTATTTTAGTAATCATGGCACAACTTATAAAAGCAAGTAGCATTACTTATCATGATCACATCACATGTTGTATATCATGTATATACAAATTTCATGATTCTTGATATTTCTTTTGGCCACCAACATAAATATAATCTTCACTATTTTAGCAAACGTGTTTACTTGGTTAAGTGCAATCATCGTCTAAATGACATGTAATTTTGTAATGGGTCAGCATTGCTATTTTAGTCAACACTCCCACTACTCATACACGCTCACTTATCTTCACAAGAAGTATACAGGACAAATTATAAAATCAATAATTGGCCGTGACTATTTTAGTTTTAACCAATCATCAATCAAATAAAATTCCCAAATACCAACAATGGAATGCCATGGGATTTAATTTTATAGTAAAATAATCTCATTTAACACTTATATTGAATCTGTAAAAATAACTTTTTTTTTTAGGTTTTTTTTTTTTGTCAACCGGTTAAACCAAGTCGGATCGGTCAAACCGATCCGGCCAACTGGCTGTGGACCGAGTCATACCCAATCCAAGCCCATGTGGGTCTGGGTTGGATCCAGGTCCAACCCGGTCCAAACCCCATGGGTCAGTGCTAACTCATTAGGGTCAAGCCCGCACCCGCTTGGGCTAGACCCCATGGCTCAAGGCCATGGCTCCCCTTGACAGTCACAAGCCTGGCCCTATTGGGCCAGCCCCGTGGCCCATTGCAGCCCCACCCATTACTCCTTTTTTGTGGACCCAACCGAACTCTTGGGCTGGGTCTCCTAGGCCGGGTAGGGCAACAATTGCCCTACCTGCCGGCCCAAACCGACGACCCAGGACATCCTTATGCCCTGGGCTCTGTTTGGCTCCCACGTAGGGGAGGTTGGGCCCAGTGGTGCCGCCACCCATGGTTGGCCATGTCAAGCCACCAACAGGTCGGCCAAGCACCAGCCAACCCTTGGCCAGCCACCCCACAGCCTAAGGTGGCCAGGGGAGGCGATGGAGAGGCCTTTATGCCTCAACCCGTATACCCCTTAAAGGGATACACCATGGCCGCGGTCGTCAGGTTACGCAACACCGCTGTTGGGACCACCAGGTGTGGTCCCCGGCCAGTTGAGCCACCACAGCGACGGTGGAGGCCCAACTTGGAGAGCAAGAAAAGCTCTTTCGCTCTCTCTCTCTCTCCTCAACAACTTGGAGAACAAGCCAAATCTCCTTTACTGCGTTTCCAGCTTGTTTCTCAGCCCAATCTCATGCATTTTCAAAGATAAAACAAAAGAAAAACAAACCAAATCGATCTCAGGGAAAATTCAAAGCCAAACCACAACCTTTGCTTAGTGAAAAAAACCCACGGGCAAAACCAAGAACTCCCCTTTTTTTCACACGGTTTCAATCTCTTATCAATTACCAAGATCTTCAAAAAAAGAAAACAATCAATTATTTTCGTGTCCCACACGGTTTTCTCTTTTCAAACAAAGAGAACCAAATCATAGAAAAGGCACCCATTGCTTCAAAAAGAAACCGACGGGTAAATTTACAAAAGGAGGCCCGATGGACTTTTCTCTCAAAACAACTAACATGCAAATCTAAAAACAAGTAACATATGTACGGAAACACTTTCCAACCAACAAATTCACAACAAAACTTAACAGATCATGAAGAACACGATCTTGCATGCACATGAGCTAGAGAGAGAAACACTAACCTTGAATTGTGAGATTTCACAAATTGAGCTTCGATACCACTTGTTAGAGTGCAAGATTGCAGCGAAAATGATGTTGAATCAAAGCAGCCCAAGTGTTCTGCCACCTTCAGATCCACACACACAGTTTTTTAGAGAGTTTAGGGAGAGAGAATTTCTAGAGAGAGAGAGTCTCACAAGAAAAATTCTAACCCCTCTTAAATGAACTTCTGAGTTATTTATAATGGCTGGCTCAGAACTCAACTGTGCTTATGCGTGGGATCTTTAGGAACCTCAAATCTCAACCCGATGGACTTTTCTATTAAAACAACTCACATGCAAATCTAAAAACAAGTAATATATGGTACGGAAACACTTTCCAACCAACAGATTCGTAACAAAACTTAACGGATTGTGAAGAACACGAACTTGCATGGGCGTGAGCTAGAGAGAGAAACACTAACCTTGAATAGTGAGATTTCACAAATCTAAGCTTCGATACCACTTGTTAGAGAGAAAGGTCACAGCGGAAAAGATCTTTGAATCAAAGCAGCCCAAGCGTTCTGCCTCCTTCAGATCCACGCACACAATTTTTGAGAGAGTTTAGGGAGAGAATTTCTAGAAAGAGAGTCTCACGTGAAAAATTCTAACCCCTCTCAAATGAACTTTCTGAGCTATTTATAATGGTTGCCCAGAACTCAACTGTGCTTATGCGTGGATCTTTAGGGATCTCAAATCTCAACCGTAGGATCATCATGAAAAACTCTTTTTCATTAAACTCCCTTATATTCTGTAATCCGAATTTATGGCTTCTACAAATTGTGATCATGTCCATTAACATATCACAATTGACCCCGAGATAATGAGATTGTTTTTGTGAAATCCCTTTTGCTAACAATTATATGCTTATTTATCCTTCCACCATACTATATTCCACATGAGCTAATAGGACGGAATAATATCACCGATTAAGTCCCTAGCTCATATAATTCTTAATTCTTAGTCTGTACCCAGTTGGACCTCCAAAAAGTAACAAAAATAATTTTCGCAAAACCATGAAAACACTTTTCACAAAATCTCACTGCGCAGCTTTTTGAGTCCAACAATATACAGACATAATGAATATACTGCCTCATCAAGAGACTGGTGGATTCCATATTGAGCAATTATACAAATTCACTTACTATGCACAAGGCCCAACATTATCTGGAATATTTGATCTGCGAAGATCATCACCAAATGACTCAATCAAAGCACAAGCACACAACAAGCAAATCTGCATAACTCTCTCAAGTCTAAGACAACATAAGCTAATTGTGTTGAATATCATTCTCTACATCAGTAATCGTTTCCAGAAGGTATTTATATTTTATTCGGTTCAGTGCATGTACTCTTACATTTCACCACTCATCTGCTTAAGGTCACCACCTCAATGACGAAGTCCATCATTCTATCTTATAGAGGCACAACAAGTGTAGACCAATGTATACATATCATGTATCTCGGTCTAGAACAAAGTGAGTCAACAAGATCCAAAAATCATACTCCTCTTCGATTCATTAATCATTGGTCTACAATGTTCTCACAATATGACATCTTATGTCAATGTAAATATGACATTTGTCATTGATGTACCCAAAATAATATGTAAGTGATTTATCAACAACAATAATTATCTCATAATTATTCAAAATGATTGGTTTTGATGGCATACATCTAACAACCTCACCTGGGGAGTAAAAGTTCTTTTCGGGACTTTTGGGATGTCTCAACCTTCATAAGAAAGGCCCTTCCTTCAGCTGGGCCTTCTTTCACTCACTCTCGGCCCTATGGACCTCAGTTGGTGGGTGGGCCAGGAACTCACAGTTCGTTCTCATTGCCTTCTGTGACTTCAATCACCAAGAGTACCTCTTTTACGCAAAAAAAGGGCCCTTGACCCAATGGATTAGGATGCCATGCATTCCGGTTTAGAAAAAGGTTTTGTTACTCTATGATGATAAGGGTCTCTCGAAAGTCTTGGTGACTCCGGGTATTATCAACCAAGACTCCTTTGAGACTCTGGTGGAAATCCAGCAAGCCTCTCTCCCGACCACTACTGACAATCCGACTCTGCATAGCTTCAAAGAAAAATGCAAACTGAAGAGGAGAGCTCGGGGGCGTTTGAGTCAGAAGGCAACTCGTGGGATTCCGCTCCAATCTTCCTTCTCGGTTTCTGCTGCCTAGAAGTCTTTTGGGTCTACCGCTGTTGTTTCATCTTTAACCCCTACGGCTGAGAAGGTGAGCCTAAGCACGCCCCACACTTCTCAATGAGGCTCACCTGCTGGAACTACAGTGATCTAGCCTGACCAGCGGCTTCTCGTTCCCTAAGGGCTTTGGAGAGGAAGTTTAACTTTGACATTGTCTTCCTCTCAAAAACCAAGGTGTCATCGTCTTTTTCTTTGCTTGATCAATTGGGTTTTGTGAATCATGTTGAATGGTCGGCGTCTCATAAAAAAGGTGGGATTGTTTTGGCCTGGAAGATTGGTTGTTTACTCGATATCACTAGCTGTTGTGAGAATTTCATCAGTGTTGTTGTTCACTCTGACCCTCCCAACCGTTCATGGAAGTTTACTAGTTTTTATGCTCCCACTGAATGGTATAACATGGAGGCTTTCAGGAGGGATTTAGCTTTGGAAGCTGCTAACTTTGAAGGCCCGTGGCTTTGTACAAGTGACTTCAACTAAATCGTATCCTCCAAAGACAAAGAAGGTGGACGTGACTTCGCCTCCTCTTCGGTTGGGGACCTACGGTTATTCATGAATCAAAATGGTTTGATAGATTTGGGCTCAATGGGTCTTCTGTATACTTGGACGAACTGCTGCCATGGGGTGGCTAATATCAGAGAAAAATTGGATCGGGGTATTGGCAATATTGAATGGCGGGCCCTCTTTCCTAGAGCTGCGGTGACCAACCTCCCCATTACTTTGTCCAATCATAGTCCACTTCTGCTTGATACGTATGGTGGTTCTAGTTTCCCTTGCTTCCACTTTGAGGTTTGAAGACTTCTGGGTGAAGGAACCAGATTGCTTCAATATTATTCAAGAGGCCTGGAGCTCTGCTTGCTCTGGCTCTCCTGTAATGAGGTTTTGTAAAAAGCTCAAAATCACCAAGAGGGCGTTAAAGAAATGGAATAAGGAAAGGGTTGGCAACATTCAGTCTAATATCCGGCGTCTGATGTTGGAATTAGAAAAGGTACAAATGGAGGCTTCTACGGATTCAAATTTCTTGGTAGAGGAGAATCTGCGTAGAGCCTTGGGGGAAGAACACAGAAAGGAGGATTCGTTGTGGCGTTCGAAATCTCGAGTTCAGTGGCTTACCTCCCCAGACCTCAACACAAGGTTTTTCTACATGTCTACCATTGTCCGCAGACGTAGAAATGCATTGGAATTCATCAAAAATCCTGATGGCCAGTGGCTGGAGTCCAGGGCGCAAGCTGGCCAACTCTTTGTCAACTCTTTCTCCGATCTATTTTCCACCACTAACCCAGAGATTCCTTTCGATTTGGAAGGTCTAATCTCATCTTCCATCACTACTGAGGAGAATGTGGAGCTTTTCCGTATCCCTTTGGGAAGGAGAAGTTTGGGATGTTGTTCGGCAAATTGACTCCCAAAAGGCCCCCGGTCCAGATGGGCTTACTGCTCTTTTCTACAAACAGTATTGGCCTATTGTGAAGCAAGATGTGACAGCAATGATTCAAAATGTGTTTAGGACCGGTTTTCTCCTCAATGAGCTCAATCATACCAACATCGCTTTCATACCGAAAGTGGAAAATCCAAATTTGGTTTCCCACTACCGACTAACTTCTTTATGCTATGTCTCTTATAAGATTCTTGCCAAAATCTTGTCTAATCGTTTGAAAGCTGTTTTGGATCGTCCTATTTCTCCTTTGCAGGCGGCCTTTGTCCTGGGCCACACTATTCAAGAAAACTCCACCCTCACTCATGAAATCTTCCTCACTATGAAGCATAGACGGACGGGGTTGGGCTTAATGTCCATTGAGGAGGATATGGAGAGTGCTTATGACAAGATGGAGTGGAGTTTCCTCCTTACTGTGTTGCACTGTTTTGGGTTTTGTGAGAAATGGATCCAGCTTATTGGCCAATATTTGTCGTCATAACCTACTCTATCCTTTTGAAAGGAAGTCACATGGCATGATCAATCAGCCTGTGGCTTGCGGCAAGGAGACCCGCTGTCTCCCTTCCTCTTTATTCTCGGCACCGACGTGTTATCTAAGCTGATTTCTAGGGTAGAAGGCCTGGGACAGATTCACGGTATTAAGATCAGTCGAGCAGCGCCCCCTATTATCCCATCTCTTGTTTGCCGATGATACCATGATATTCACTAGAGCTGATGCAAGGGAAGCTTCTGCTATTGTCAGTGTGACTAACTGTTATAGAGGGTGGTCTGGCCAAACCATAAACCTGCGGAAATCGTCTATTTCTTTTAGCAAAAATGTGCAACAAGCAGGGATTGATATGCTGACTATGTTGATCGGTATTAAGCATGCTGAACAGCCGGGGATCTATCTTGGTTTACCCCTCAATCTTCCCGTTCCAAGCGGCAAGCTTTCCTGGGTTTGAAGGAAAAATTATTGAAGCGGATTTTGGGTTGGAAATCCAAGTTACTATCTCAAGCTGGGCGAACCTGCTTAATCAAGTCAGTGCTGTCAGCTGTACCCTATTAATTCATGTCCAGTTTTCTGCTTCCGCAACGTTGCTGCCAAGATCTAGATTCTATATTGCAGAAGTTCTGGTGGGGTTTTTCACAAGAGAAAAATCGGAATTTCGTGCCAAGAGCTTGGGAGTCTCTTTGCTAGCCGAAGGAATTTGGAGGTCTGGGGTTTAGACTTTTTTTCAACTATAATCGGGCGCTAATTACTAAGTTGGGATGGCAACTTTGTTCTCAACGGGACAAATTCTGGGTTCAGGTTATCAGATCTAAATATGGTCGTGCTGATTTGGTTAGCCTTATGAATTCATCTTCTCCGTCGTCTTGGTGGTGGCACGAAATTCAGAAATGCCTACCTCTCTTATACCAAGGTTTGCATTTTTTTGTGGGTGAGCATTCGGTCTTAAATTGCTGGGAGGACCCGTGGGTTCTTAGTCTGGTGTCCTTTAAACCAACGCCACGCTTCCCTGAGTCAGTTAGGGAGCATCAGCTGGTGGTTGGTAATCTGTTGGATTCGAGGTCAGCATCTTGGAATGAAGACCTTATTGTTGAGCTTTTGATGAGACCAATGTTGATGCCATCCTCCAACTTTCTCCTCATACGTGCTCTGCTTGTGATGTTGCCTACTGGTTGCCCTTGCCAGACAAATATTTCTAGGTGAAGAGAATTTTGTTTGGAAGTTATTAAAACTAGAGCCCCTCCTTTAGCTATTCTATCTTTTGAGGAATGGAGACTTTTTTGGCGCCTCAAATTGTTGGACCGAATAAAGAACTTTCTTTGGAGAGCGGTTTGGAACACTTTGCACACACGATCACTACTTACTCGTTTTATACAGGGGGTTCCCTAATCCTTCATTTCCTGTCAGTTATGTGGCTTGTGTGAGGAAACTGTGGAACATCTGTTCCTTGATTTCCCCTTTGCTCTGTGTGTGGAGGTTAGGCCCTTGGCCCTTGGACGTGGCAGCCCTGGGATTACAGTCGATTGTGGAGTGGATCAAGATTCTCACCGATCCTGTGAGACTCCTCAACATCAATCCTGTGGACGAACACGCGTTCGTTGTGTATGCAGCTGTTGTTATGGACACCCTGTGGTTCGCAAGAAATCAAAAGGCTCATCAAGACATGCCTGGCTGCCTGCTGACCTGAACCTCATTTTCCAGCGGGTCCAGAGGTGTTATAAGCAGCATTTGGTTGCTTGGAGTCTTCGTGCACAGCAGGATCTTAAGCGGCGGACTGCTCCTCTGGAAGGTTTTGTCAAGATCAACATAGATGCCGCGGTCAAACCCTCGTTTGTTGTCATTGTGTGTATTTGTTACAACCACCTTGGCGTGGCTGACAGGAACCCACCTGGAGAACCCAAAGCATTAAGGCTTGCAAGCATGCTTTGCAAGGCCTTAGGGGCGGAGAGGCTTGCTCATGGCGCACCTAGGGGCGACTTGGCATGGCCAATGCCTTCAGACAACACCAACCAAGACAACGAGCTGCAGCATGACATTGGATGGGCCTATGGAGGGTTGATGCTAGGAGACTCAGGATGGTTGGCAGAGCACATTGATGGCAACACCACATAGCCACCGGCCATGGTGGCACCAACACACGCGCATGAGGAGTTGATTCAGGGAGGTTCCTAAGACCAAGAGGTGCAAATTGGTAGCACCACCACAAGACCACCGGAGGTGACAGAGCACGGTGGAGCACATGGGAGGTTGATTGCAAAGGATCCGAGAAGCCACAAGGAGTCGATTGACATCACCACCCTACAAGGTGGTAGAGCGGCAACGGCGGAGCACGGCGGCGGCAACTACCACGGGTGGCAATGAAGAACCATTTAGGGCAACCCATCCTTATATGGCCAAAGCCCCCAATTTATGGGTGTTCTATTTGATTGCTTTTTAGTCAATAACTTGCCATGTTGGTTTAATTCAATTAAGGAAACAATCTTGGTCCTATTTGGGAAGATTGATCCTTGATTGGAGTTAGGAGATTTGTGCTTAGGTGGCAATTAGGGTTAGCTCCCAATAAGAAAGCTAATGGTCGGCCACATTAGAGTCAAATAAGGGCAAATCAATCTTTGATTAATTGGCTTTATTTAGGCAAGTTTTGGCCACCAAGGAAAGATCTTTTCAAGATCTTTCCTTTTACTTTTGCTTGATCTTAGGAGATCTCAGGAGATTTGATTTGAGTGGCAATCAAGTCTTTCCTCTATAAGGAAAGGCCCTTGCCGCCCAAGCCCATGGAGGTACTATATATATCCATCCATGGCACCATTGTAAGGCATCGAATTGAATATTTATCAAAGAAGAATCTCTGCAAGAGCTTTTGGCCTCAGTGCCTTTGTCGGTGCAGGTAGCCCCCTGTCACCACCCTTGGCCTAGCATGGACATGGTTCTTTCATGCTAGACTCTAACTTGGCCGAGGTTCTGCCAAGTTTAGAGAAACTAGTGGGTTAGTGATGGTCCCTCCATTAGAGGTGCATTGGCTTGGGAAAGTATTCTCGGTGTGGACGTGGTTCTCTCATACCTTGAGCTACTCCCTTGGCAAGGTAGCCGAAGTGTTGTTGCAGGCGAGAAGGCACTTAGCATGGCTCTCTCTAGCTTTGGCTTCTCAATTGACATCGTGTCGGTTTCATTGGTAAGTTGTTTGAGCACTTAGTTCGAGCGTGTCTCTCTCGAGCTTTGTTCTTCAACTATCAAGGTTCTGCCTATCGGGTCTAAGCTCATCTTGGGTGGCTTAGGCTTGCTTATCTATAAGTAATGGGCTTATATCTAGAGTTAGGCTCTACAAGCTTAAGGTTTACAAGCCTCATAGTCTAGCTAGTTTCAGGTGTTAGCCCAACCTAGCCAAGGCTTGTGGTTCTATTCATCCACCTTCTCAACCATTCATCTTTCTTTAATTTCTCTTTCTTTTCCTTTTCTTGGCTCGAGTATGAAGAGTACCTCAATGGAATGGCCAATCGAGCCTTTTGAGCTTGTCGTGTGTACTCTGGTTTGCACAAGGCGCGGGGGGGTAGGGCTGTAAATGAACCGAGCTGTTCATGAACAACTCGAACTCGGCTTGTATAAGCTCGACTCGAGTTCGGTTCGTTTAATAAACAAGTCGAGTTTGAACACATTTCTAGCTCGAATATTAAATGAGCCAAACTCGGTTAAACTCGGCTCGGCTCGATTTAAGCTCGCGAACAAAACTCATATAAGCTCAACTCGACTCGCTCATTTAAGCTCATTTAAAAGCTCGGTACATTTGTATGTATTATAAGTCTCTTATTTATTTGTTGGTTTATATTTAATAGTCACATATTAGTAAAATATGCATTTGATTATATTGATATATGAATGGATGAGTATTATCCATAAGGATTTGTTATGCCCTCTATATATTAAATATATGTTGTAGGTCATTTTTGCCAATTAACATAGGTTATATATGAATCTAAATATTTTCTAAAATAAAGTTCGCACAAATGTCAAGTGTTTATGATATGTCGTGTATAATGTACTATGACACCATATGTCGAGGCTTGATTTGAGTTTTGTTTGTGGTATCTGTGTTTTCTAAGCTCATATTTTCTTGGTTGGGTCGAGTTTGAGCTCGGCTCGAATAAGCTCGAACTCGAATCATGTATATATTTTTAATCAAGCTCGAGCTCGTTCGAACATGAAAAATTTTAAACGAGCCGAGTTGAACACCCTGCAGAAGCTCAGCTCGAGCTCGAACTCGCATATATGTCTAACGAACCGAGTTTGAACAGTCAATACTCGGCTCGACTCGAATACAGCCCTAGTTAGGGGCCTAGGCCGGGGACCCTATCAATGGCTTTGTGGGCATGTTATGAAATATTTCCTCCTATGTCTGTGCTTTTGGCTGAGCTTCTGGCCATTCGAATGGCTGTTGGGGAGGCTATATTCAGGGAGTTGGATCGTGTGGTTTTTCAAAGCGATTCCCTTTCAGCTATTGCTGGTATTGGTGACCCTACCTTTATGTTTGATGCAGAAGTGGGTGGTGTAGTTGAAGTTATTCGTGAGATAGCGTCTTTTTACCCATCGTGGAGCTTTTTGAAATTTTCACGTCAAGCTAATATTTTTGCTGATAGTTTGGCTAAGTGGGCTACTAGTAGGAGAGTTTTTGATTGTATTTCCCTTGATTGTTTACCTGCTTCTTGTAAGATTTATGCTCTAAAAATCATTTTAGATAATTGTTATTGAGATACCACGTGTTTATATTTATTATATTGGTAATATGTTGTGACATAGATGTTACACGATTATCATTGAGTGACATTGTAGAAAAGTCATGCCAATATTAATGAATCAAAGGCGGGGAGTATGACTTTTCGGTTCCTTGTACACTTGATATTTTGTTCTAGACCAAGGTACATATTTATGTACAATAGGTCTATGCTCGTTGTGCCTCTATTAAATAGGATGATGTACTCAGTCATCGAGGTGGTGACCTTAAGCAAACGAGTGGTGCACTGTAAGAGTACATGCACTGAACGAGATCAAATATGGATACCTTCTGGAAGTGATCATTGATGTTTAAAGGTATTCACACAATTTGTTTATGTTATCCTTAGACCTGAGAGGTTTGTGCAGATTTGTTTATTGTGTACTTGTACTCTGATCGAGTCATTTGGTGATGATCTTTCTAGGTCAAATATTCCAAACAACGTCGGGTCTTGTGCATGATGAATGAGTTTGTATAAATGCTCAATAAGGAATCCACCAGTCTCTTTGTGAGATAGTATATTCAAGTATATCTGTATAGGGTTGGACTCAAGAAAAAAAAAATCTCTGGCCAGAGGAATTTTGTGAAAATATTTTTCGAAATTAATATATAATATATATTTATTTGTGAAATTTTTTGGAAACAATTTGAGAGTCCACAAGTTACAAATTATAAAATTAAGAATTATATGAGCTAGGGATTTTATCAATGATAATATTCCGGTCCTATTAGCTCATATGGAATATAGTATGGTGGAAGGATAAATAACAATTATAATTGTTAGCAAAGGGATTTCACAAATCAATCTCAAAGGGTGAATTGTAATATGTTGATGGACATGATTACAATTAGTAGAAGCCTAAAATTCGGAATAAAAGAATATAAGGGAGTTAATGGAAAAAGAGTTTTTCCATGTGATCCTACAGCCGAGATCTGAGATCCCTAACGATCTCACGCACTATCACAGCTAGGGTTTTCATATATAAGGATAGCTATGAGATAGTCTACCCTAATTGTTAGTTTGAGAGTTGGCCATCAGAACTCAGAAAAATCCTACGAAAGTTGTGAGCGTAGAGAGGAAAGGAGGCAGAACACTTGGCTGCTATTGTAGAATTCTCAAGATTGTGAGATCGACAAGAACTGAAGATTATTGAAGAATTCTTGGGATAACAAAGAGAATTGGTAAGTTAATTTTTCGCAGTTCGTAACTTTCACTTCTCTGCTGCGACAGAGTTTGTGTTTTGATTCCTTTGAGGGTGTTTTTTGCTTCCTTGAATAAAGTTCAGTTGTTGCGTAGAAAAAAAAAAAATCTGCAATATCTGCGGAGGGATAATTCACGCAGTGTATCAACAGTGAATGTAAACAACGCTCGTAAGAAAGCCCAGCTTGAAAATTTAAAGACTTTGGGGTTCAGATATGTCGCACAAGCCCCATACCACCCTCTAACACACTCATCCCGGCTGAAGCTCCCTCGTTGACGGGAGGATTTGGCCTTGGCCGGCACTGAGACTGGCACAATTATAATACACATTATTACTACCATGACCATAATTAACTTTCTCTTCTCGTGAAATTTTGTGATTTTCTGAATGTTTAAAGGAAAGAAAGAGATAAAAAAATCCAAAAATTTAGGGGCTCCCAACTCTTTATCGTGCACGAAATAAAAGAACTCAGCTTGATGTGTTGGGTTTGTACACGTAGTGGTGTATATTTGATTGGTGGATAGTTGGTGTCGCTGGCTAATTCCAATTGGTAACTAATAGACACGTTGAAAGCTTCTGTCGTAGGCACTAATTCTTTTGGCCGTGCGTACGTACAATCTAATTGCTATTCCTATTGGTGTTAAGTCTTCTTTGTTGCCATCGTAATGCTTTGCTGCAATTCTAATGTGAGATGTGTGAGGGGACTCGTTCCAGCTCCGAATTATCATTTAATGCTGCCTATGTATGACAGAAAATTAATTGCAGAGGATCTCTGGCTCCATCTTCCTTGGTGCTATCAAGAAGTATTAATTGGCAATGCCCGATTTGTACAGCAATTCTAGATAGGTATGTTACCCCCTAAACTTGGTCAAATCATTGGCGGCAGAAAAAAACAATAGGTGTATTGAACCTAATTTTTCCAAAAATCTAGTTCAACAGATTGATATGAACATTTTACTTCAATGCTTAGGCTGTTGGGTTCGATAATTGAGTGGAAAAAGATTTCATTAGAAGTTTCTATTGCTGGAACCAAATTGAATTTATCTTAATTTTGCCATAAAAACAGAGTTCCTAATTGGGATTCACCTTGAGGTTTGGAGCTGCTTTTGGACTAGAAGGTCCAAGAAGCAGATTAGGTAGCGACACAAGAAATGTAGACGACAAAATCACATCCTTTAAGAAGGTCCAAGGAGCACATAAGTGACGGACTGATCAGGTCTGAAACAGACAAAGTCAAAATACAACTACACACCTCTCTTGTGTACGAAGCCAAAACCTAAGTAAAAATCATAGCCCTATAATCCATCTCTTGGGAAAAATTCCTGGACATGCTACGGCATGCTGCCGGTGCTCATAACCAATCCCACTACCTAACTGCCACCATGCTTGGCCTTTGTGTGCGACTGGAGACCAACTTCTGAGTTGAATGTCCTGCACACGAGAAGATCTGTGAGTACCCAAGGCAAGCTCCTTTATAATAGGAGCAACAATTTCCAAGGTTGTTATCAAACATACTTGCTGCATGTTTTGCAAGAAACTTGGCTGCCAGATTTTGGGGTCTGGGCCTTGGATTTCTCATTACTAGCAGGAGTCTTTCCAGCCTTCTTGGAAGGATGAGGAGTAGCTGTATGAACACTCTTCTTACCATCTATAGCACATACAAACAAGTCATTATTAAATCTTGCCAGACAATTTTAACTCTTCGAATTTTTCAGCCAAAAAAAACTCTTGTTTAGTTCAACCTTAAATCGATTACTGAGAGTACCAAGAGACATAAAAATTAGTCATTGAAGAGTATAAAATTAGAACCCAACTATAAACTGTATAACTGACTCACTCAAAAAATTTCACAAAATAACAAATGCGAAAATGAACAGTCTTGGGGTCCTGGGGATATTCTAACCACTACAAAAAATACTAGAATTATACAAAAACCAATACCAAAAAAGCACTACAAGAGACAAAGATGAAGACTACCACCAGTCTTGATAAATAAATGATCAATAATTAAGAGCTATAACTTCAGCACCCTAAGAAATTTTGGGACCTGACAACATTTCCTTTGTTTTAAAGGAAAGAAATGACATTAGATCTCTGACCATAGGTAGAAAATCATTATACATATAAATCTAGCAACAGATTTACAGAACAAAGATTAACAAAATCACCTGTCTTTTGAGGAGTAGCTGATTTTGCCTTTTTAGCAGGAACAGGGGTTTTTGATGCAGAGTCAGAGGGCCTCTTCTTGCCCAGTTCAGCCTTCAACATTAAAGTAAGATTTTATATAAAGATATTGACACAAAACTTATCAAGGAGGACTTTAATTTCAATTGATATACATAGTAAAATAAACATCTAAATACCTTCTTGGGTGTTTCTTCAGGCTCTTCATCAGAGTCATCATCATCCTCATCCCCTAACTCCAAAGACATCTCATCATCATCCTCGTCTTCATCCTCATCCTCGTCCTCATCCTGCAGGAGTAAGTTACACAAATTAAAGGCTGGTCAAGAAATGTTCAACAAGCAAACTCAAAGCAAAAAATCAAAAAATGGCAGACTAAATTATCCCCCAGAGAAACATGAGCCTAGGGTACATATGCGAGACAACATGGATTACAACAAGAGAACACTAGAATCAAAATCACTAAGACATCTTCATATTAACACATGGAAAGCTACAAAATGATGCTTTGAAATGTCATGGAGAATCAACTTTTCAATAGTTTATATAAGACAGAAAATATTAAAACATGTTTGAAGATATCATCTGTTCCTCCAAAACATTGTTAACCCTATAGTCACGAGGATTTACTAATGAGATGTTCCACAATATAACAGCAGAATACCTCATCACTAGAATCATCATCTTCATCATCTTTGCTTGGTTCTACAAGTTTAACCTGCTTTCCAGTCGACTCAGGCTTCAAAGCAGCCTTTTGGGTTGCGATCGCTGGGCCAGCCTTACCTGAAATTTTTTTCCCAGTCAATCGCAGGAGGAGGTATTTAAGCTAAACAAAAACATTACAATGCAGGGGCGTCATTCACCATTCTCTACACTCTTCAATGGCATAGCCTCCATCATCTCTTCCTCCTCTGAATCAGTATCAAATTCTGTCAAATATCATAAAAGAAAATATCAATTAGCTACACTCACATTCCAAAATCATTACAGAGAAAAAGCACTTCCTAACACTTACCATCATGATCCTCCGTGGCAAATACAAGACAGCAGAAAGTCAAGGAAACAACAGTGGGGAAAAATGAGGTGAGCACACAGTGGTTACAGCAATTATCACCATCAAGAAAGGGACATAGTTGGGCCTCAAGTTGTTAAACAAAGAAGAAAAAAGAAAGAAAGACCAAACACTAATGCAGTGAGAGACATCTTTCAATTCCATAAAGTAAATTTCAAACACAACATGTGTCAAAGGCAGAGAACATTCTCAACTTGAAAATCATATTTGGAAACCCCCCCCCCCCCCTCCAAAAAAAAAACAATGCGTTCTGAGCTAAGATACGAATGAATTGCAGAAATGTATAGCATAGCACACTTTCAACAAAAGAAGGTAGCTGCAACAAAAAATTCAACTAGGACTCAAGACCTTTAAATTCCCGTAGACTACAGCAATGACCTAATACTCATCCTCTGACAAAAAAAAACTGCAAAATCACAACCAATATTGGAAGAAGTATCAAAGCATCATTCAGTGAACAGGAAGGTTAAATGCAAAGGATATTCCTCTGGAGTAATAGCTTTGTATCCGATAAAGTAACACTTCCATGTTTCCAGTTGTGAGAGAGCTCAAACTCCTTCTCAAAAACCAAATCAAATGATAACTGGGGGAAGTTCTCAGTGGACAGGGTTCCCAAGACAAGCTTCTGATCACCAAACTTCAAGAAGAGAGGAATAGATTCACTCCCCTTGTTCTTAGACTCACCCAGAGATGCCTGGAAAAAAAAAAGAGCATTTCAAGCACTCCCGGCACATGTAAAAGAATTGGATGCCATGTAGAGTAACTCACAAAACACATACAGGACAAGCGCAATGACTCTTACCTGTGAAAGATGAATGATCTTATCCTCACCAGGTTGTACTTTTAGTGGCTGTCCTGCCTTGACTTCAACACCTTTAGGTAACACGAGAGCAAGTCAACATCAGTCTCTTTGTTGATATAATTAAATCAACACATCAAACAATGAGTAATCACAAAAAAATATATATATTATTTGAATGTGAATTCACCACAAGCCTTGGATACTAGCTGTAGGAGATAGTGAGATTGTGACCACGGAGATACACATTAAGCAGAAGTACCGTCGAAGTTAATGGGAGGTAGGCAACTTGAATTTCACCATATTGATGAATGACAATACAGTTTGTGGCAAAATCACCAGTAAAAGGACTCCAACAGAACCAATCAAAATCAACCTCAAACACGTACACTAGCTTGATTTCAAGCATTCATGAACCCAAAGTCAAAACTCAAGTTGTGGAGGAGAACTATACATAAGCAAGCAGATAAAATAATAGACCATCCAAAACACAACAAAAGTTAACCAAGAAAGATTATAGTTCAAAAGATTAAACCTGAGAAGGCAAGTTACCACTAAGATGCTCATCAGAGAGACAATATTAAAATGCTAAATCACATACTCCATCACTTTGACAGAATTGCCTCATACAGCACACCGAGGGTAGGAGGAGCCAGAAGGGTATGAAAGGCATAACTACATCCTAATCATAAACAGCTAGACAAAAAAAAAAGTGAGCAAGAAACAACCACCAGAACCCCTCATTACATATCCTTGGAAAGAACACCTAACAAAGTTAATAAAAAAAAACGGGTCTCGAGGCTTAAAAAATCGGTTCTGCTTTCTGCGGAAATTTGAACATTACTTCTATCTCTCTCTGACACAGATGCCTCCACTTTCTAATTCGACAAAAAGGAGTCATAAAAGCGTAACCATATCACCTCCATATTCTAAATATTCACACTCCTTGAGTGTTTCCTGCATCTCACTAAACAAAAACTATGCAAGCTAATAGCATACCAAAGTACAGAAACGTAACAGAAACATAGTCAGACGTGAAATCAGAAACTAGATTTTCACCGCAAGAAAAAAATGACACATGACCACTGAACTACTGACATACGAATAACTTTCTCACAAAAATCATTTCCAGTGTTCTCTAAACAAAAGCACACATCCTCATAGACAAAGCAGCGGCAAGCAATAAAATACAAACAAAAGAAAAAAATCGGACAGCCAAAATGATTGAGCGATAGCGGAAAAGAACAGAACGAATACGAATTAGATACAAAAGTCGGAGTCTAATGAACTAGATATTAGAAACCTAACCCTTCGAGTAGGACGAGGATGATGATGGAGAAAAAGAACTTACCCCAGAACTCCATTAAGGGCGAAGAGGAGGAGGCTAGGGTTTGGGGAGGGTTTTGAGAGAGGGAAAGAGAGTAAGAAAGCGAGAGAGTGTATGAAAGAGGCGGAAATAAAGAGTGTTTGAAGGGATTTTATAAGAAAGTTGCCGCCGGTTTTTCTGCAACCTAGGGTTTTTTCAGCGAGAGCGTGTCTGAAAAAAATGTGCGACTCCAATTTGGGCCTTGTCCCGGGCCTAGCCTAGCAATGCTTTTGGGCCTTCTGCAAGGAAACTATCTTGAGATTTCGGTCCAAATTAAAATTAGAGAGAATCTCAAGATAACCGACTTGAAATGTTACTTTCCGTTACAAAGGACAAGGTTAAGAGGAGGCACTCTCGACACGGAATCAAGATCCTCTACAATTCATTATCCCTAAGTTTTATATTGTTCAAAACTTTATATGAGCATATATAGATAGAATTAAATAATGTAGGATCCATCTGTTGTATTTATCTTTCTCTGAGTTTTATTATGCAATTGGGTATGAAATGCAAGAGATCTCAATCCCTAAAGACAATTAAGGATTTTCTACAATTTCTTGTCCAAATTATTATGAAGACACAATAGGTACATTTAATACTATCCATGTAAAGTTTTTGGTATATGGGCCCTACAATAAGGTCCACCTGTTATGTCTATATCTCTCTAACTTGCATCATATAATTCAGACAAAAAATTATAGAAGATCCTAATCCGAATAAGACCACACACACCTTTGAAGAGCTCGCAGTAAACAAATCATTATCCTGATTGGGCCTAGGCTGTAGAGACTGTATCCTACGCACGAAAACATGGCCCATCAACCTCGTTGAGGGAGGGCCAAGCTAATTTGGTGACTTTTGATGGACCGAACTGAAATTGTCATTTTGTTATTTCCATTCGGACTGCGTCGAGTCTATCTAATTACACATCTAGTCGTGCAGGGCCACTCCGTCGTAGGTATCCTTTAACCAATTAGGACCCCAGAGACCAAATAATAATATTTATTAGTAATGGACGTTTTTTTTTTGGCAAATAAAAGAAATCAAAATGCAATGGAATATTTTTTCCATGCGCTGGTGTCAGCGCAAATGAAATTTACAAGATTAGGGGCATGTAAATACCCCATTTTTTAAATTTCAAATTTTTTTAAAAAAATAAAAATAATTTTTTTAACATCATCTTTATTTACTATCTTCTAACTATCAAAATAAATATAAAAAATTCAATTGAATTATTTCTCTTCGTACTATTTATCAACTCTTAAAAAATTTACAGTCGATGTTAGAAAAATTCTACATCAACTGTGACTTTTACAAACTCTCATAAAACTTCGACTCCTTAGATTTTCATTTTACCTTATTCTCTCTTTTTTAAAAAAAAAACTCCCAAAAAATAAGAAAAATTAGATAAAAGACCAAATATAATTAATGGACATAGAGACATTTGTTTTTTTTCTAAGCAACTGGCTTACGTGAATGAATATATTTTCAGTGAAAAAAAAAAAACTATAGAGATTACCAAACGCTTACATATAATTGCTATTTATAATACTCTTCGTGGATTTTGTTTATTGCTATGCTATCAAGCTAAAGTGTAATCAACGAGAATTGATTTATTCAATCATATGCGCTGATATCATTAATTATCAAATATATTAAAAAGGAATATGAACTAAGGTAGGTATGTACTGTGACTATGAGTAGTTTTATAAGCTGACTGCTCTTTAATTATTGTCTGACAATTATGTTGAGAATTTTTCAACAAATATGTAACTAGACGACAATGTTAACGTTTATTTTTATCTCGATCGCAGTGGGGATTTTTTTTTATTTATTTATTCGTAATCAAACATTGCTCGATTAAGGTCTTCTCAAATCCCATCAACCTTAATTCAGATTTTTTTCACCCCAAGTCCCTAATTCGGATTAGAATTCTTTATAATTTTTTTATCTCAATTGTGTGGTGTAAATTTAGAGAAATTTACACACAATAAGTCTATATTATTTAATATTATCCATATAACGTTTCGAACAGCATAAATCCTACAATGATGTTGAGATTTTTCAACAAATTATATGTAACTAGACAATAACGTTTCTTTTTATCTGAGTGGGGATTTTTATTATTATTATTTATTCATAATCAAACATAGCTCAACCTTAGTGGCTCAATGGAAATAATTGCCGCAAAAGATGTTCTCAAATCCCATCAACCTTAATTCAGATTTTATGGCTGCCAAGTCAATTAGGTTTCTTTATAATTTATTGTCTTAATTGCACAGTATAATTTAAAGAAAGATATATTCAACTTATACTATAATATTACTCATATAAAATTTCAGATAATATGAAACCAACAATATTGAGATTTTTCAACAAATTATACGTAACTAGATGACAACGTTTCTTTTTATCTCGAACGCAGTGGAGACTTTTTTTTTTCTTTTTTTATAATCAAACATAGCTCAACTTGAGTGGCTCCATGAAAATTATTGCCAGCAAAAGGTGTTCACAAATCCCATCAACCTCAATTCAGATTTTTTGGCTACCAAATTATATTTAGCTGGGGATTAGGATTTTTTACAATTTATTATCTCAAATGTATAGTAAAATTTGGAGAGATATACACACAATAGATTTCTATTATTTATATTGCTCATATAAAATTTTAAACAGTATGAGTCCTATAATAAAATTCACCTGGCATGGATAGAAAATTCTAAAAAGTACTAGTCCCTCTAGTTCAATAGTTTTAAAGACAAATTTACACTGCCTAAATATTAATATTTAGAGATAAGCATAAGTTTCGACTATCAAATTATTTTGTAATATTGTTGAGCTATCAAATTATTTTGTAGTACTGTGGAGTCCGTGCTTGCAATAACACCAAAGGAGAAAAGAGATCCCAGCACAAACAATTTTTTTTTCTTCCTATAAGTCATTTTTATAGTTATTTCCCCCACACTACATTGGGACAAGAGAAAGTGATCAATACTATCAATTGGGTAGTAGTTTTTTTTTTGTCCGAAGGAAAAGAATGGACGGAAGCAACCAGTATAATCAACTTTTTCTAGACGTGATTATAAAAGTTCTGACTGGCTGCAGAATATTTGGATTTAATTATCAATTGGGTAGTATTTATGTTAGGTTACATGTAAAATTTACCAACCCAAATGAATTATATGCTGATCCAGGGGGACCATTTGCTACGTAAAAGGAGGAGAATAGGCCAAAGTTTGAACTGTACAAGGACCATATGATTATGATTCTACCTTCTTCTCTCTCTTTTTTTTTTTCTCCAAAAATAAGAAAAATTAGATGAAGGCCAAATATAACTGTATGGACATATAGGTTAGAAAATCCATCAGATGTAGATTTCTAGATCTCCATATGCAAATCAACTATGTTGTGCTGCGCTTGAACAAATATAGTTAGAGGTATGTTTCATCTTGTTTCCGCTGGGTTTATTTCTAACAATAATTGCTATTTATAATACTCTTCATGCATTTTGTTTATTGCTATGCTATCAATCTAAAATATAATCAACGAGAATTGAGTTATTCAATCATATGCCCTGATGTCATTAATTATCAATTATATTAAAAAGGAATATGAACTGAGGTACGTAGGTATGTAGAACTGAGGTACGTAGGTATGTAGGATGACTTCAGTAGCTTTATAAGCGGACTGCTTTTTAATTATTGTCTGACAATGATATTGAGATTTTTCAACAAATTTTATGCAACTAGACGACAATGTTTCTTTTATCTCCATCTGGTGGGGATTTTTTTTTATTATTATTTATTCATAACCAAACATAGTTCAACCTTAGTGGCTCAATGGAAATAATTACCGCCAAAAGTTCGTTCTCAAATCCCATCAACCATAATTCATATTTTTTTTAGGCTGCACCCTAGTTGTGATTATAATTCTCTAGGATTTCTTACCTTAATTATGTAATGCAATTTATAGAGATAAACATACAATAGATCTACATTATTTAATGTTACATAGATAAAATTTCAGACAAGTGATCCTACAATTATTTTGAGATCTTTCAACAAATTTTATGTAAGCAGACAACAAGGTTCCTTTTTATTTCGATCGTAATGAGGAATTTTTTATTATTATTTATTCATAATCAAATATAGCTCAACCTTAGTGGCTCAATGGAAATAATTGCCGCAAGAGGTGTTTCTCAAATCCCATCAACCTCAATTCAGATTTTTTTGGCTGCCAAGTCCCTAATTGGGATTATAATTCTTTATAATTTACTATCTAAATTGCATAGTATAATTTGAAGAGATATACATACAATAAGTTTATAATATTTAATGTTGGTTATATAAAATTTTAGACAATATGAATCCTATAATAGTGTTAGATTTTTCAACAAATTAGAAATGATAACGTTTCTTTTTATCTGGATTGTAGTGAAGTTTTTTTTTTCTTTTTATAATTCAAACAATCTAAACGTGGTTAGTGGTGGAAAAAATTGCCAGCAAAAGGTGTTCACAAACCCCATCTACCTCAATTCAGATTTTTTGGCTACCAAATTCCCCAATTGAGGATTAAGATTCTCTACAATTTGTTGTCTCAATTGCGTAGTATAATTTGAAGAGATATACACACAATAAGTATACACTATTTAATATTGGTTATATAAAGTATCGGTCAATATGAACCCTATAATAATGTTTAGATTTTTAAACGAATTATATGTAACTAGACGATAATGTTTCTTTTTATCTCGATTATAGTGAGGGATTTTTTTTTAGAGAATATTGGTATTTTAGTTCTTAGATTTATACCTCTTTTGCATTTGGTTCTTCGATTTCAAACTTCAAATTTAATACTCTTATATTTTCAACCTTTGACAAATAAATCTTCCCGTCAGCCTTCTGACCATTCTCTTAATGGCAGCTCCACGTCATCCTCCAACTAAGCAAAACCTATAAACAACAACTTATGGCATCTTAGGCTATGTTTGGTTTAGATCTCAAAATAATTTTTTGTGTTTATATTTTTTTGGAATTAGTGTAGATTCTCTTGAGATTTGTGAAAAGTGTGTTAAAAGTTATTGAAATTTGTAAAAAGTTATAAGATTGGTGAAAAGGTATTGAAATTGATGAAAAAGTGAGTGTGAGAAATATTTGAAAACGTTTTGAAACACTATCCAAACATAGCATCTCTAGCCCAAAAGATTCCCGTCAGCCTTCCGACCATTCTCTTAATGGCAGCTCCACGTCATCCTCCAACTAAGCAAAACCTTTAAAGAACAACTTATGGCATCTTCAATTCTCTAGCCCAAAAAGATATCGTTTTGGTTAAATGTTATGCATTTCAGAGTTCACGACAAAACGATATCCACGGACGAATACGTTGCAGAAGCATCGAATTTACAGCTCTGTATACGGACCCATAAAAGGAGACTATGCACGGTATGAGATAGTATGAAATCATTCTCAGCTAGATAGACTAAAGTTACCATGGAGACAGAAACAGTTTTCTTTGAGGGGCCTGGATAATGGAAACTGCTTCTTTGTTTACTACAGTAAAGTTTTATGATTTTTTGCGAAACAAAATGTAGCCCTGTTCGCGGAAAAGGGAAATAAGAACTTTATAAAAATCATTTTTGGATGGAAGCTCGAAGGTGACTAAATTCTCAGCCATCAGGTGGAAAAGAAACAAGAATATACCACAAAAAGTGCAACAAATATGTCAATATAAACTTAGATGTGGTACATGCATCGAAAATAGGTACCATATTCACCTACAGAAAAACAGAGGTCAGGTTGAATATATAGAAAAGAATCACTGGCTACCACTCGTAGTTCTCTTCCCCCCTCGGAATATCTAAACCTCAAATGGTGATGAATTAAACTCCATGTCAGCAGTGAGAAAAGAGAATGGAAAAAAAAGACATCTCATGCTGAAAAAATTCTTGCTTTTTCTCACATATATACTACCTCTGTATATAATGGAACATTTTCTTTCTATATATATGAGTATTTATATACAAAAAGACAACTCTTTACCTTCCTTATTGCCTCTTTCACAACCTCATCACTTCTGACTGCTTCAGTACCCTCAAAAGTGTCGAGAAAGAAAACAGAGCATGGTCAGAGAGATGAGGTTTTACGACTCACAAGTCGCAGAAAGCAATACTTTCCTTTCTTTTACAAACCAAATGTGAACCCAAATATCAAGCAACCATTGTTGTCGAACAGCTTTTGACACCGACAGACACAAAATCAAGCTAAATAAGCTTAGACACTACAAACCAGGCCAAAATTCCCACGGGCGGACAGTTTTTGGTTTTCAACGAGAGCTCTTTTCCGGAAACCCCAATTTTTGTTTGCCACGTCGTGTCTCTTGCCCCTCTATGTTGGCTACCACGGGTCAGGATTCCGGTCGGAGTCACAGCAACTCCAGGTCCTGGAAGGTCATCGACTCATCATAATCGTGATTGCAGTCGTAAGTTACCTGTTGCTAGGGCTCGTCACGGGTTACATGATGTGGAAAAAGAAGCACCATAACGGTGTGCATCGCATTTAACCAAAACGGTGTCATTTTGGGCAAGAGAATTGAAGAGGCCATGAGTTGTGTTTAAAGATTTTGCTTAGTAGGTTGATGATGTGGAATTGCCGTTAAAAAGATAGACGGAAGGCTGACAAAAGGATTTTTTTGTTAAAAGTCGAAAATATAAAGATGTTAAATTTGAAATTTGAAATCAAAGAACCAAAATGTAAAAAGGTATAAATTTAAGGACTAAAATGCTAAATTCTTCTTTTTTTTTTAATCAAACATAGCTCAACTTTAGTGGCTCTATGGAAATAATTGCCAGCAAAAGGTGTTCACAAATCCCATCAACCTCAATTCAGATTTATTGGCTACCAAATCTTTAGTTGGAGATTAAGATTCTTTACAATTTTTTGTTTCAATTGCGTAGTACAATTTGGAGAGATATACACAAAATATGTCTACATTGTTATGTCGACCATATAAAGTTTTGGATAGTGTGAATCCTACAATGAGATCCACTTAACATGGACAGAAAATTCCAAAAAATACTAGTCCCTTTAGTTCAATAGTTTTATTTTCCCCACACACTACACATTGGGTAGAAGAAAGTGGTCAATATTATCCATTGGGTAGTAATCTTAGGTTACATATGAAATTTACTAACCCAAATGAATTACATGCTGATGCCAAGAGGACCCTTTTTTTTTCTGAATTATATGCTGTTCCCAAAGGGGTCCATTTCTATGTACAAGGAGGAGAATAGGCCAAAGTTCGAACTGTACAAGGTCCATATGATTATGATTAAAGCCATAACAATAAATGAGGTCCACAAAAAAGGAAGAAGAAGGGAAATACAAATTGAAATCTAGCCAGCTTTGATTTCAAAAAAATCTAAAAACTGGACCTAATTTCACACCGACAATAATCAAAACTAAGCACCTGATTGGATGGTACTTAGAGAAGGAGGCGGCACCAGCCAATTACAGCAAGAAATCCATGAACTTTAGCCAGGCGAAGCCCGTCTTCGAAGCTTTCTCGGCCTGTTTGGAGCACGAGGTTGACGGCGTCGTTTCGCCACCGTCCGCCGCAGGCTTTTTCGCACACAGGAAATAGTTCCTCGATCCCAGCGCCATCAGCTTCTCCTCCCTATCCAAGCCTGGCCCACCACACCAAAAAAAAATTTTAAAGAAAATCAGCCAAACATCCTTCCAGGTTCCAGCATCGCCGTGTGCGTGTCTACGCCACTCGCAATAAAAATAATTTCCAAATCCCACCAGATTTATGATTTATGAATTCATATCGACGCCGTTTTAAACGTGAACTGAATCTAAACAACGTATCTGAATTAATCAATCAAACGGCTGAGATAATATTCTTGTCATGTGTGGCTTACTTTCTAAGCTGAACTGCGAGTAATGGAGGTCGAACATGGAAGGGTCAGTGGTCGGCAAGATTGGCCGGCGGCACTCCTTCGCGTAAAGCCGGACTGCTGCGGCGATCAGATCGCTGACAGTCGATTCCGGCGTCATCACCACCTGTACGGGGCCTAGGCTCCCCTGGATCGTCATGTTCAGCAGCAGCTTCGTCAGCCGCGGCCGTCCCTCCTGCTGCGGCGGCGGCGTTCCTACCGCGTTTTGGTAGGGGACCAAATTCGGCACAGTTTTCGGCCGACGAAGCTCCTCCGCAATAGCGAACGGACTCTGTCCGTGAAACGACGATGATTTATGAGTGAGTTTGCCTCTCCTGTTCTTCTCCTCCGGTACTCCTCTCCGGTGACTCTTCGAAGTAGGCATGTCTGTAAATATATATCTACAAGAAATCTATTGATTTCCCTTTTTCTTTTTTCTTTTTTACCTGTTTTCCTCCTTGTGTTCCTGCCTCCTACCTCAAACGGCGGTATCGGAAGAATCTGAGGCGAGGGAATCCGAGAGCTGGGGAGGAGCTTCGGCTCTCAGGTTCCCGGTCACCGCAAACTATCATAACCTGAGTGGTATAACCGTAAATAATCGGGAAGGCCAGAGGCAAAGGAACGTGAGTGCCAGAGACATGCGGATGAAGGACCAGCCCCAAGGCCCCCATGGGGATTTTATACTGGAGGAGAAGATAAGGGCGTCTGTAGGACTGGGCACGATTTTTCTTGGAGCGGGGACGGGCTGTAGCCGGTGCTGTAGCGAGAATGTTTTAGTCAAGGCTTCAACGTTTAAGGTCAGCCATCCAATGGGAGGACAGCGAACCGGCTAGAACCCGTGAGCCCGACAATTCAATTTGTGGTCCGCGTTAAAGTTTGTTCGGTCCTGGTTAGTTACTTTCCCCAGTATAACTGTCAATTTTTCTTTTCTTTTTTCCTTTATCTGAGCAGTGAAACAGTGAAACGCACAGTTTGTCCTAAAGTGCGCCGCATTAGATCGAAAATTTTCAAGAGAAATACTTTTGACGTTGTTCTTGGATTCTTTTCAAGTTTTTTTTGAAAAGAATTTAATTGCTTAAAATCTCTGAACGTGTGAGTTTTATTTTTAAAATTAATCTTAAATTATTGAATCTTTCTTAAAAAAATTTGAGAAGAACAGAAAAGGACATCAAATATTACTTACTTTTTAATTAAAAAAAAAAGGGATGGGGAAAAGACGGTGGGCGCCATTAGGGAGGTGATTTTACCAGGCGATGGGAGCCGAATACGTGGAGGATCAAGAAACGGTGAGGCGAATACGCATCCAATTATGTCTCTCCAAAGGCGCCTGTGCAAGTTGATACGTCACAAGTTTGACACGTGTTGACTGAGCTTGAGAGCACGTGTCAGAATTAAGCAGCTTCTTGGTTGATGGTCTACACCGACGGGTTTTCAGAACCATTGTTTTGTGAATCTAATTCTTTTTCCTTTTCCTTTTTTTTGTCTTTTTTAAATAACACGCAATTGACAATTATGAATCTTTTGACAACAAATAGAAGGTAACCTCATGCACCAAATACTCTAATCAGTCCAAATATAGATGATACTAAAACATCAAATAATCTAAAATATTAAAGTTTTTATTTTCTTTTTAATCGGTTATTTGGACTAGCTCACGCAATTTTCACTAATCTTATAGCTACTGAAGTCCCTCCATCTTACATAAACTGAATAATTATTAAGTTAAAAACCTTAAAAGTTAAGTTATTTTTTTTAAGGGAAAGACAGACAAAGCACAAAACCTAATATTCTATTTATGTTCACCCATAAATACCCCTCATATCATTTTGTCCTTCTTTACCAAATATTAAATTTTGGGATACCCTTCAGATTTCCCTGCCATTATATGAGGCCAATAGAATACCATTGGTGTGCGACCTACAAGATGCGGTATTAATTTAATGGGGTACAAATTGCACGATAGAGATAATGAGGCATCTGACTAGGCACATGCAATGTAAATCGCACGAGGGGTCCAGGCAGTTACGACCTACTCCATTTACAGCCTTCCCAAGGTCCAAATAAAGGCCAAGACAACCGAGGAACAAGCACCGTACGTAAACCACTCTTAAGTAGCTAAGGCAAATAAAATTCTTTCCATATCCACTCATGAATTATTTAACTGGGGTTTCCTAATGACGTGTTTGCAACAAATTCTCTTTGAACAAACGGCTGCAGAAGTCGGTGAAGGGATGAAAGAGTCATTATATATGTTGATTTTTCTTTAGGAAATCTTCATTTTTAGTGAAAGATTGAACTATCGGAATTACAATGGAAGCGAGAATGTGTTGATCATTGAAATTAGAGTAGCTTAATTGTGCTACCTCCTTCAGATTCACTCACGCAGTTTTAGAGAGAGAAAAAAATTCAAACGTTATGTCATTCACTCCTTTCAAATGAAAGTTGGGTTTATAGATATGTTACTTAACATTCAAACTGTGTTTATGCGTAAGATCTTTAGAGACTTCAAATTTGGCTGTAAGTTTATCATGAAAAATTCTTTTTCATAAACTCTCTTATATTGTTTTATAGACTTTTATAAATTGTAATCATATACATTAATATATCACGATTGAGCGCCGAGATTATGATATTATTTTTGTATAATCTTTTTTTACTGATAATTATTTGTTTATTTATCAGTCCACCATAAAATATTCCACATGAACCTTAAGGATCGAAATTTAATCATATAATCTTTTGTTCATTAATTCTTAATTTCTCATTCCATACCCAGTTGAACTCTCAAAAATATTTTACAATAATTATCGGCTGATTTAACAGTATTACTCAACAATATTTTGTATAAATATCTGATATCATTACAAGTACACAATGTTTTATAAAATAATATATACAAATAATTAATTATAAAAATAATTATCTTATAATTATTTTAAATAATTAATTTTGAAGAGTACACCTAACATTTAATCTCAGAATTATCACTCGAACATTATTTATTCAATTTGAATTCCGTACGAATTTCATCGTATTTAACCTCTAAATTATTAAAATATTATTATTTGACTGCTCTTTTCTCCGCATAATTTTTGGCAATAATTGTGTATGGTTGTTGGTTGGTCTCCAGATGAGACTACTCGGGAAGGTGCATCTGTTGTGGTGGCTGCGCACACAACCAATAATTGAAGAATGCCGAGGTAACATCCAGTGCAGGTAATATTCCTCCACACTTATCATAAGCAAGGAAGACAGACAGACACGTTAGGGGCCACGTGGCATCATTTTGGATGGGTGGGCCCGACTAGCCTGTTGGCCTTGTGTTTAAGTTCCTTGTCCTATATAAATTAATCTAACTAGTCGACAAGAATAGTTTATGGCTGCGAGGCTCCTACTGTCCCACATACCACCTTCCTATCACCTTCCTTGCTCACGACAGAGAGAAATCCGTTAAATCTTTTAACCGACAAACGAACTGATCTGCTCGGTTCTCTCGATACCTTTGGATTCTGCTAGACTTTCTTTACGATTTAGATCTGTTTGGTTCGATAGTATCTTGATGTTTATTATATCTTGTATTGTATATTTCATGTGAAATTATTATTTAAAAGAAAAAAAAAATGAGACAAATGAACTGATGAAATTACGCACGCAACCATATTTGAATAGGTTTTACAGTCCAAATATTATTTAAATTAAGAATTTACTCTTTAAACGATAAAATTCGAATTCACGTCTGATTAGGTGTCTAACTTTAGAATCTCTTTCGTGTATGATTAGATTTGTGCAAGCGAACTAATGGACAATTCAACTTATTTCGGTGCCTCCGGGCGATGGGTAGCCACATTTTCGGGATTTTTGTGTTGATTTGTACGCCTTGCGGTGTCTTTTGACGGGCAAACGTAGTTAAGTGCTGCCACGTTCAAGCAATTCGAGAGTGTTGTTTGTACGTATTTGGATGGGATAGGGTGTCTGTGTCTGAATATCTTTAGGTAATTACCAATAATGGTGGAAACAACGACTTTGCGTAATAAGGCAGGTTTGTAGGTACCTTTCAAATCGAGGGAGATATTGGAAGAAACTAGAAAACCTACCGACCACTGACTTCGAATCAGAGGTTTGACGTGACCATTTATTTAATTATGGCCACATTTGTATTTCAAAAATATTATAAAAATTCAAGTGCATAAGAGTTCTATTGAATTTAGAGAATATAATAATAAAAAATAAAAAAAACAATGATTTGATATGATATAATTCCAAACATAATGCATCAGCATATATCCAGGGGATTGGTTGAGCCTTTTTATGACTTCAAAATCGGTTATATTTAATTTAGATCTTAAAATAAATTTTTGTGTTTGTATTTTTTTTAGAAGTAGTATAGATTTTTTTAGAATTAGTAAAAATTGTGTTTAAAATTGTTAGAATTTATAAAAAATTTATTGAGATTGGTAAAAAGATATTAAAATTAATAAAAAAGCGATTATGAGAAGTTTTTGAAAACGTTTTGAAAATAATCCAAACATAATCATTTTTTTTAAGATTTTCAATCCAAATAAAAAGGGTCCATAATACATATTGAATTGAACAGGTTACATCCAAACAATATATATATATGAGATAAATAAATTGTTGCACGTACATGGGGGGTATTAGGACCATGTTCAGTTGTCTGAAAAAATAGGCATAGGAGATTCTGCAGGGAAAAAGCCACCGCGGGTTACCATATGGGGAACGTGAACATGCATGTTTCAAAGAAACAGCGTGCATGCCGCACGATAACTATGGAGTCAATTGCAGAAAGTTCTGGGGTGGAAATTTAGAAACTTGTGGATGTGATCAGTTTGGTGTAATAGTTTTAATTAAATAGATAGTTGGAGAGTTCTAGACGTTAAGTTTGGTGTAAAGTTAAGCAGTAGAGGAAGAAAAGTACATCAGATCTTTTTAGAAGTCTATTTTTTCTTTTTAGGTGGGATCGATATTGGAGGGGGGATCGGGTTAAACTGGCCAGCTTGGGTCACATGAGCAGTGGTCCTACCGCCCCAGGATGCTGCCAGTTCAGCGGTCCACACTGCAAGTGGTAACCTTTGGACATGCATGCGACACAGTGCCGTCAAAATTCCAGATAGGTTTCGCATTTCACAGGCGTTTGTTCGTGGAAATGTTGGGAAGGGCGAAAATTTTGGGTATTGATTTTGAGGGGAATGTGAAGATATTTTATAAAAATTGATAAAAAAAAGTAAAGAGAAAAGAAAATATATTTTAATATAAAAGAAATATTATTTTATAATTTTTTAATTATAGCCGAAAATTTGAGATGCCAAATTTTCTGAAAACAAACGCCAATCTGTTGGACGAATCGAAATGCATTGAACTTATCTTAAAAAAAAAAGAAAAAAAAAGAAATGCATAGTATTTGAGATTTATATTTGGGGGGCCGGCGAAGAAGTATGTGTAGATTATTGGTCGCTGATCATGAGTTTTGTAGCAACTGGTGAGAACTACTCAACATTAGAGGAACTTTTTCGGTTTTGTGTCGTCTAAATCATAGAAATTAGGATCATTTGTTGTCTAAGTACTGATGTTGGGTTGAAAAAAAAAAATTGCTTCAAATGTGTATAAAATTTGAGATTAGGATCATTTACAATTATTAATTTAAAAAAGATAGACACAATAAATAAACTTCATTATTAGGTTCATGCTAATTGAAACTTTTCATGTGCATCATTAAATGGTGTAAGGTTTACTTGTTATGTCTATCTCTCTCTAAATTATATATATAATTTGAGCTAAAATTATAGATTTAAAGCAAAAAATTCAAAAGAATTTTAATGCGAAAATTTTATAGTGGTGTGAATATTTAGATAGATTAGAGCTTTTTATTGGGATTTGTTTAAAAAAAAATTGGTAAAACTTTTTAAAGATATTTAATTATAAATTAATTTTTATTGAAATTTATAAAAAAAATATAAAGAAAGATAATTTGCTCAATTGGATATGTAGCAATAAAATGCTATTTATTCTATTCTTCTTCTTTTTCGGTAACAAGATAAATATTTTTTTTTTGCCTTTTAATTATTGCAATCCTCTAACATCTTGTCCCACTTTATCTACCAATTTACTGATTTCAAGTACTAATTTGTACTTTCCGTCCGAAATTTTCATCCTGTTGCATGGAAATTAATTTGTTAACTCTTTAAATGATAGTTTTTATCACAATATTTTTTCAGTCTTTTTTACTTTATAGAGGTTGAAATTGTAATTCTACATGCAAAAATAAAATGAATTTCTCTTCAAATTGATAAAAAAAAAAACATGTGACAAAATGGTGTAAAATATCTAAAATCAATAGTGGATGGATAGAGAACTACATAATTTAATGTACAAAGTGTATTTATACAAAATTAAAATTAAAATTAAAATTAAAGGGGTTGATATCACAAGAATTATTCATATTTCCTCTAATTAATTAGGTGACTAAATATTTTTTTTCTCTTAAAAAAGAAAGAAGAATATCCAACGATTAAAAGTAAAATTAAAAAAAAAGTGAAATAGAAAGATTATTCGTGGTGTGTACATTATTAATTGTTAAGTCCGAGGAAAGTCAACAGAGAGCAAAGCAAGATCAATATGTTTTATATGACTTTGGTCTGAGGGATTAAAAGGATCAAATGCTAAAAGTAGTCAATGCATGCAGAGGTCATTTGCGGGAAGAATTTATAAAGAAAGTATTCACTTGTAATTTCGCAGAAATAGATATATAACTCGTGGGGGCAGGACACTGCTTTCGGAATCGCTTATAGATTAAGTGATTAATGCCAATTAAGCACGTTTCAATGGAGGCAGGCGGGCTGCATGCGGAACCGACCGAAGATGGCCCGCCCCATTGACAACAACACACTCCCACTTCCAAATAAATTTATGATAATCTAAGAACTCTACCAAACCATAAATGTTATGCTATCAAACATTGCTTTCTATTCTTAGGAAAAGTAATGAGATTTTAAAAAATTACCTAAATTTGTAACATAAGATAAATTACTGTTTGAATTTAGGCTATGCTTGGAAAATTATTCATTTAGTCATATTTTTGTTCATATTTCTAATGGAATTAGTGACGTAGAACACCTAGGTGTCAATATATGATCACATGACAAATCACGTGTTTTAAAAATAATAAAGATATAATTTTTGAGTTTAAAATTTGTCTAATTTATTCAGTTTAAATTTTGATTAAAGTTTAAGAATTTTATGCTACATGACTATATATTGACATATTTAAAATTCAACAATAATTTATGTGAATCTACCATTATAAAAAGCTAATGAAAATAATTTTAGTTATTTGAATATTTTCTAAACATATACTATCCAATTGTGAAGGTTTTGATACTTGCATATGCCAACACTGATTTTTGATATTTTACTCCTTGTAAAATTTTCAGTCAATTTGAACATAAAGCGATTTTTGATGCATTTAATGACAATTTTATCCCTTTTCTTTTGTGGTGAACATTTTTATGAGGTATAAAATCGATAGTTTCAAAGGCCAAAAAATTAATTTCTATTTTGACGAAAGATTTTTAACGGATGAAGCAATATTTTTCTGTCAAAAAATTAATATTCGGAGGATTTTAGGTTTGGTGATCAATCACGAAACATGGAGGATATATCCAGCTGGTGTAGGTTCACGCATCCACAATTCATGACTCCGCCTACCAAAAGAAGACCATTACGTCAAAAGTTTGCATGATTGAGGAAGCTGGTGGGTCTGTCTGGGTCAGCAGACTCGAGCGAAACATGTGAGGAAAAGGACTAGTCACAGTCTCTGAGCTCTCTCTTTTTTGGACTCACTTGCGGGCTTGTGCTGGCTACTTGTTTCAATCCTAGTACTTATCTTCAACCACTGGGCACGAAGATAGTTTTTTGGATCTGCTTGGCCGCCATTGATGTCTCCCTCCAATACCATTGCATGGCTAGCTGCTGAGATCCCTATCAACGAATGTCTTATAGCCCCCCGGTTGCTCTTTCTCCCACTCTCTTACGCAGACAAAACACGTCAACTTTCTCTTGCTTTCGCTATAATTTGAATGTTCAACGATTGTGTGCACAGTACCCCCCATTAATGCTCAGCAGCCACAGCCCCCACAGTTGCTGGAATTTTGTTTGTTGTACGCATGCCGTCACTGCCGTGTCTTGACAGCACCAAGTTTAGCATCTTATAATATAAGTTATGCATTATGCGTTTTGAATTGAAGAAGGGTTTGGCTGTAACTGGCATATTCATCTTGGACGGCTGGTTAATTTTCAACAAAAGCAAACCCCGTAGAGCATTGGCGTATGGAATAGGGAAAGTAGGATGCAGACAAAAAGCATAGAACACAACTGGTCATGATATGTAAGTGCACAGAAGCTACTTTGCTTTGATTAGTCAGCATCTCTCTATATGATGTTTGGTTAGGAAAAATTCTCAAAATCACAAAAATTTCACTAGCTTCAATTCTTTTATATATATATATATAAATCTATATCAAATCTTATTTCTCCCTACTTTTTAACAAATTTTAATAAAAATTATTTTACAAACAAACATTCTTAATATTTTTCATCAATATTTTACAAATCTTATTAAAAATTAAAACTCTCAAAATTTTCTCCTACAACTTAAAATTCTTAAAATTTTTACTTGTCAAACGTCACCAACACACTAGCTTACATCATAGATTTTATGGCTTATCACAATTGTCATCCACACAATCAATGGTCGTCAGTGGAAGGGCATCAAAAAGCATGCATGACTAGAAAAAAGAAGAAGAATAAATAATTAAATACACACTGCACCTTTAACCATTGTTTTTTGTTTGATTAAGTATTGATTCTAGACATACTGCACCTTTAATTATTATTTTTTGTTTGATTGAATCATCAAGTATTGATTCTAGACACACTATCCTATTTATTGAATTTTTTTTTTTATCTCTAAAACCACGATTTTAGTCTAACAAAAATTGTCACTACCAAAAAAATTAGTGTAAAATTGTCATTTCATGCATCAAATTTTTTTTTGTTCAAGTTGATGAAATATTTTAATGTATAAAAATAAATAGTTTAGGATGCAAAATGTTTAGACTCTCAAGGGTGTAATATATATTTATCTTTTAAAAATAATATAAAAAATAAATAAATAAACAACAAAATTTTAATAAGAAAATGGTCACGTAGTTCTCCTGTCTTCCCTGAATGGATAAACTTGTGTGACGGGAGAATCAAAGAACCCTGACTGCTACTCGACCAGCTGGAAGAAATTAAGTTTGAAGGGACGCTGCTGCATCACTTCTTAATTAGTTTTTGACCTGAAATGCTAAACGCATGATTGAAAAAACGTACACGTTTTTGTTTTATTTCAATCTGCAAATCTATCTCTTTTAACAGGTGACGTCTAGAATCATAGCCGCCATTAATAAGAAAGCAACCTCAAATTGTCATCGTCCGATTGTTGGAAAATTCAAACACCTGCATATACTTCTCATGGTCGAATTAGAATTTGCCGCAAGAAATTAAACTTTGAGGCAGAAGGAAACAACAGATTGACAAATCGCTGCAGTGCCAATCGGGGAATCCGGATTGATACAATTATCATTTTGGTTAACTGTCAAGTCAAGAAAATCGATGCCAGTGAGCTGTAGCTCAGTTGGCACCTCCTCCCTTTGGGGAGGGTTACGTCCGGGGTCGAATCCCCTTGCCCCCGCAGGCTTAGTCTTGCTTCAAAATTTGCCTAGAAAAAAGAAAATCACTGCTAAATTTGTCTAATCAGACTCTATACACTCTTCTCTTTATCGATATTGGTTTCGAAAAATTAAAATTTTCCGTAATTTTCTACTTAAATTATATTATATAATTCAGAAAAAAATAAACACAACATATGAGCCTTAATATAAAACTCACGTCTCTGAAACTTTATATAAATAACATTAAATAGTGTAATGTCTACCGATTGTGTCTATTTCTCTTTAAATTGTATAATGTAATTTAAATAAGAAATTGTGAAGAATCCTGATCCGGTTTCAAGATTGCTCTTAGTTTGACTAGAGACACTACCATATTATTACAGTATTAACCTCTACGTAATCTGAATTAGCTAGAAAATAGATCCTCAAAATATAACCCACGTGTATGTGTATGTTATGGGATTGCTGGCTACGTTTGGCCTGAAGAGGACAACATGAAAATATGACTTTGCACTCTCGTTTAACAATAATACCTCTGATGATTTAAAAAATTTACAACAATATCTTCAATATATATAAAGTGGGTCAGAAGTATTGTCGTCATTTTCATCTAATTTAACGAAGGCTGCAAAATGTCTAATAATTGTAGTTTGATAGTGAAGTATGTTAAAAGTAGTAGTTTCAAGTACAATATGTCAGCCCCTATAGTTGATAGATAAAATGTGTATTTATCTCTCTCTCTCTCTCTAATATATATATAATATAGGACGTCACCTCTCAAACTAATAAGAATACGGCCTGCTTTTAAAGTTAGTTTTTAAAGCTCTAAGACAATCACAATCACATACGCCGTAACAAAGAAAAGTCTAATAATTACGAAGAAATAGCCAAATAGGCATGCAAAATTTGAGATAAATTTCAATCCTATCTCAATGGAGAACTAGAGGCTACCATAATGAAGAGACAGCACATAAAATATCTTCCCCTAATACAGTTCACAAAATCATCAATCAAGCATGCGAATAGACCCACTCAATTTTGTTGCTGTCACTGTGCCCTTATGGGGGAACCTTTTGTCAGATCATTGAGAAGACTGAAAAATGTAAGTCTATCCCCCAAAATTATCTGCCTGGCACCAGGTAAAGTACTTTAGAGGTCATGTTTGAAAATAAGAATGTTGGCCAAAATTCTCTCCTCTTAAAATTCTCAATTCCTAACATAACTAACTCAATTTTTATCGAGAAATTTTTCACTTTTTCGATTATAATACCCACAATAATTTTCCTTCACTTTTTATTTTAATTCCAAACCCAGTGTGCAGTCAACACATTAACATGCAGATGAATTGACAAACAAGAAACACGCTATGTCACAAACAGCTCCAAAAACAGAAGAATTCTAAATCCTTCTCCCTATTCAATACTCCATGTTTCACTAAAAGGAACAAATTTTTCAAGGAATAGACACAGACCAATCCTTTTAATGGCACGAAAACTACATATGAATCGAAAGCTTAAGCATTTTATGATTTTTCTTATTTGCAGACTACCAGGCGAAGCTAAAGTACAGAAAAAATATTAGCCAAAATTGCGGCTGTTACAAAATTGACCTCTTCCAATATCATCAAGTTAACACAATATGTTAAACAGGAAGACATAGAGGCTCACCAAATTTTGTCTCTCCATATGTTTCCAAATAATGCACCGGTGTGTGGAAAGACAAGATGCTGTCAGAATGTGCCTCCGGTGCTTTATGCAGCCACCCACAAGTCCTTGTGCTTGGCTCTCTCGGGCTTCTTTTGGAGTTCGTGGAAGCTGATGAATTCAAAAGAACTTGAGATAATGAATCCACCTGAGAAAACCTCCCATTTAAGTGGCTTCGTACTTGGACTTTCCCATGTGTTTTCCCAGTGGCTCTCAATCGTCCTTTTGAGCCAAACACTGGAGGAAAACTGACCGAATCAACCGTTTTCAGGTGGCTACTGCCCTTAACACAAGAGGGAGAAGCTGTCTTAATCATTAATCTACCCTTCTTCCATGATAAGAACAATTCTTGTAGCTTCGACGGCACCTGCAAAGCCAATAAGAAATATAGTTTTCACCCAACCGATAACTAAATAGACACATCCACCAAAATTTTAATCTCACTCCAATTAAATCAGTCTTTTTAACAGCTAGATAAGAAATTGACAACATAACAAAAGAATCAGGTAAAATGTGCCCGCAGAAATTCAATTGAATCAACATATGCAAGCTCCCACCCGGGGGTGCAACTAATACAGATCAACAGCAACGTGATGCATGAAATGAATTGGATAAATTTACATATTGGATCTATCATTGCTAAAGACCCAAAAACCTACAAACAACCAGCATGTGACATACTAAAGATCTGAGTAAATGTAGTTGGATTACATTTTCTGAAATCCAATGCATCAAAAAGTTAATGACCTAAAATTCATTATCATTTCTTTTTCCCAACTTAATCTTGGCTTTGAAGACAATTATAACGTGGAAAAAGCTACTAGAAGTGAATGACAATGAAAGTAGAACTCACTCCTGAAACGAGGCTGCTAGAAGCGAATGACAATGAAGATGCTGAAAATGATGATCCGCCAGGTTTTTTTCCTTTCTGATCATTATCTGTTGGGTCCTGATCCGTAGTAACAGACCCAAAACTTGAAGGTGCAACATCATCCTCTTCTTCTTCATCTTCCTCTTCCTCCTCTTCTATCACAGATCTCTCATCTTGGTTGGCCAATGCAGAAGTATCCTCTTCCTCCTCCAAACCCATTTCCACTTTCTTTTCCTCCTCTTTCTCTCTCCTCTTCAACTCGTCCTCCATGTCCTCCATGGCCTCTTCCAGGCATATTTCAGCCTCTATTAGTTCAAGTTCTTTTTGGATGAGCTTCATCTTCATCTCACTAGCTTTCTTCTTCTCTTCAATCCACTTCTCTAGTTTTTCAAAATATGGTTTGCACGCATTTTCCACAGCCAGGACAAGACTCGTCCATCTGTTTTCTTTCTTCACAATCACATCCTTTCCAAAAAACTCATCATAGCCCAGGGGTAGGAATTGAGCCTTCTCTGGGTCAATATCTTCCCCCTCTTTCAGAGGTGGCTGCCAAAATAGGCGAAGCCCATATTTCTCATCCTCAACATAATTGATTAACATTCCGGTCCGTGTGTGTAGTATTAGGGGATCCTCATTATAGATGAGCTTTGATGGATCTTCAGGATCAGTTTCCGGTTCCTTGTTGACGAGAACAAATTCTGGAGCCTCATCTGATCAGCACACATAACGTACATCTCAAATAAATCCTGGACTTTCCGATCCAAAAGATGTGGGAAAAAATAAATATTTCTAACTTAGACCTTAGAAGCAGCTAACCAAATAAAAGAAGAACCAGGAAAGTGAGCCAGTCTGGACGAAGATGTATAAACACCAAGAATATGGAATAGAAACCCCAGCAGTTTCAAATGCTATACTGGAAGGAAGTTTCTTATCATCTTCTTTCATCTCATCAATAATTTTCACACAAAACCAGTATATTTTCTGTTTTCACATGCAAAATAAAACCTTAAATCCCCCCCACCCTGGCCCGCGGGTGCTCCCTCTTCGTATTTTCTTCTGGTCATCTACACACTGACTGCAGAATCGGGAAAAACATGGATAGAAAATCCAGAGAATTTAAAAAAAAACAAAACCAACAAAAATGAAAAAGGCACTACAAATATATTCTCTTCTATCCTCCACATACTTCCTGTCTTGCTGAGAAAAAAGAGAAGATATGGGTAGCTAAAACCATAACAGAAAACTTTCTATTATACTTCCAACCAAGGACCAAATGTATACAGACAGTGAAAGCGCTTTAGCCTCTCTTGTGAGTAAAATCCTAGATATAATTGCTCTGAAAATCATGTATAATCTTAACTATCATTTGTGGTACAAATCCCTTTTATTTTCCCCAAACAAATTATTGTTTTCAGCCTCCAGAAAACAGTTCTTATGATGCTTGAACAATGCACTAATGCTAATCAGGGCTGCACCACAGAGAGCAGCCACATATGGCTATTTGATTCCAACTACGGTGTTTAGAGAAAGAAAGAAAATAAATGCCAGGGACCACCAAGGCCAATGAAGAGAAGATATGCTTGAATTGCTCAATACTGGGAAATATCGCCATGTGAAATCCAGTGCTATTGCTAGACTCCTTATCTTAGCACAACCAGCAAAATTAAAACCAATACCTTTGGACCACCAGTATTCAAGCTCGGCAGGCATGGGTAGTCTTAGTGGTGCTTTATAGAATGAGTTTAACCACATTTCCCTCTCCTGATCCACCTCTTGTACATAAGTTTTCCAATAATCAGGGACCTGTCACCAAGAATTATTCATTTCTTGTATCCTTGCACAACCTAAAAATAAGCTAAAGATAGAATTGAACTTACCTCATAGAACTGGTTAATGAATCCTGGTGCCATCCACACATCTTCATCTTCATAGAAATAGGGATGTTGAGGATCACTATATGGGCCCCTGTCTTCTCGAACCACTGTGTAGGGCAAACTATATGTAAGTGACAAACAGAAGAGATGAATGGTGCATGGATTTCGTGATATAGAATAGATCTGACAAACACGGTAACAATAACTCCAAAACTTGCACTAATATGCTTAACATAAACTTGTCCTGCATTGAATCAAAGAGCCAGAAAAGCGGAGTCAAGCCTCTAGCAATTTGTGTTTAAATCCATGATCAAGGGGTTGTCCAAGTGGTTTATTAATGAGCGGGGAATAATTACTCTGTGCACCAAAAATGGGAGAAGTGCAAAACAAAAAGAAGCTAAATATAATTTGGTCCATCCTATAGCTTAATATTACACAAACAGGCACCTAAGTGTTTGACTAAAACTGAACTTTAACCAATACAGAATTTTGTTGTCCCTGTTCCAAATCTCATATATAATTACTCGGCCACCATTACCAGAAAACACCAGCTTGTAGACTACTGTAATGATAATATTTTCACCACCAAGATGACTGTAACTAATTTTGAAAAGACATACTTCCATCAGGTTTGTTGACAAACATCCGAGCCTTAGCAGCAGCAACTTCGGCTATACCCGCATGCAGCTGAAAAGAACATAATGCAAGAAACACACCTTCAAAACTAGTAGATATTTAAATATAATGCATCAAATAATGAGGAATTATATAATACCGCACAAGTATCTTCATCACAACCAGTAGAATCCTCCAGTAGCTGCCCGAAGTAGAACCTACCCTGACAATATACAACGCTATATCAATATCCACTTACCACGTAAGTCTCAAAACTGTAATATGGCGAGAATTGGAGCATACAACACATGAATATCCACAACAAAATATAAGGACTACACACATGTTGACCCATCAGCCCTTCTGTTGACAACATGTGTTGAATCTGTTTACCCCCTATATCACAAAAGGTACATCAGAGGTTCCTATTGCATCCTTGGCGGACTAAGTTGGGCCCACCATGGTCATAAATAACAAAAGAAGTGAAATAATCTAGGTTTGGCCCTCGAAAGAAATGCTTGTACCCTATCTACTTACGTATATGGTTCGCTCATTGATGTCATAAACACCACATCCATGCATTCTGGCGTGCTTCCACTGACCAGCATAACGATATCGACCCTTCTCTCTGTGATAGGAAGAGAATCATCAATAAACACATAAAATGCCCTCAGCTAAACAGTCATGCTTGTGTGAATTCAAAGCCAGTGAAGTGCTAAAGGTCTAAGAATAAACGAAGAAAATCATACTACTCAAAGGCCCCTTTTTTCAGACAAGAGAGTTGTGGACCTAAGGTTCAATCAAATTGGTGCCTACACTGCGAATAACTAATTTCCTTCAAGCAGACTTTTCAAGAACCTGAAAGTTCATATTGACATCTGATAATTACTAGCTTTTATACATCACCAACAAATTTAAGTACATACTTGAGGATAAAAAAACAAGATGCAAACAATAAACATCAAGAAAAGTCACAAAATCAATCTCTGGTTTAATCTATAAGTATATCAAGCCAACATATGAAAATATAACCAAACCTTGTCATGTAAACTAACAAAATGTTTCACGTGTCTTTAATATATTAGTTAGGAGTTCTACAACTTCTTTGGAACTTTATACTTCTTCTTCTTCTGTTCCCTTCTCACAAGTGTCCTGCTTCTTTATACTAAGCCCAATTAACACTACTCTTAGATGTACCATATTAGTACCCCAATAAAATCTTAACAATAAGGAACTTCTCTCACAGTAAAATGTGCCAAACCTCACTATTGTTTAGTACATAACACACACACACTACGAGTATAAGGAAGTGCCCCACCGAAGAAAAACTTAAATGCCAGCCGAGTAGCCCTGAGAAACATCAACACATGATGCAGTGACTTTCCACTATAGCAAATAGTAAATAGTCGCAATATCAGAATACAGACGACATATGAATGATGTAGTTTGAATAACGTACAATATAGTGGAAAAGAATTTAAAATATAAAGAGAGAACAGAATCACCACAACTAATATTGAGGAAAAACAGAGCGCTCAACTGTAACACTTACGGCTTAGTCCCATAGTATTTGATCCACTCATCTCTTTCATAAAATGGTATTTCATACTCCCCATCAGCAAGCCGAATGCTATCTTCAATATCCATCTCTAACCATTCTTTGTCCTCTGGGGTCATAAAATCCCTTGATATTATTTTCCCTTCAGCACGCATTTTTGCTTCAAGCCTAGAAACAGGGGTAATAAGCAACCGACAACATTTACTTTTAACAGTAAATTGGCTTCTTAATGCTTAGATATGGTATGACCTTAGTGGCACATATCTAGGGATTGTAAACATACTTGGAACCTGGCACAGGTTCTACGTCGGGGATGTCAACCTCAACAACCCCATGACCCTCCATGTTGTTTTGAAGCCATTCACCTTCATACCTATGATAAGGAAATGCCTCATTAGAAATTTAGGTCATATAGATCAGAGTTAAAGTACATCAGAAGCTGACAAAAGAATATCCTAACAAGCAGATACACTCAAAGAGGCTGAAAATTCCTGACTGGTTAGCAACATTTCCAATTAAAGAATGACAACAACAACATAAGCAAAACAGAACAACAGCAGGAGTGTTGGCTGAGCCAAGTACATGGCTTTTCCTGAATCAATACACTGTCTGACACCCATTTAGCCCTAATACTTCAGAACCCTCTTCAAAACACTGGATCAATGTTTGCACAGAACCTCAAACTCGAACATATAATACAGATTACATTGTGTTAATCAATTTTTTTTTTTTTTTAATGTATAAACCAATCTCATTAGAAAAAGTGAAGACAGTACAAAGAACTATACCGAAATCACAAATCCAAAGACGCAAGAAAACTAAAATAATCAACATCAACAAAAGGGCAACCAAGCACTGAGTTCGCCCAAAAGTAAAGTGAAGACATCAAAACACCCTGCAACCTATCCAAAGACAAAGAACAATCCTCAAAACATCTATTGTTATGGTCCTGCAAAAGGCATCACCAAATACAATGTGGCATCACCAACACTATAGCACATCTTCCACTTTCTTTGGCATAACCCATTGAAGATTCAGAATGCTGAGCACATGAGACCATAGCCCACTTGCATTAGGACAATGTAACAAAACATGATTGACAAATTCCCCACCACAACGGCATAAGAAACACCAATAGCAATGATCATCCCCCTTCTATGAAGATTGTCGATAGTTAAACTCCTACCATGTAAGCCTCCCACACAAAGAAAGAAACTCTCAAAGGGCACAAAGACCTCCAAACCCCCCTCCAAGGGAAAGAGGGACCAGCCCCACCCAAGCAAGCCATACATTGACTAAACAGAAAACACCCCATCCTTAGTACCCATCCAATCCATCACATCTTCCTCCCCCTCTAAGAACCCACCCAACAAAGCAAAGAAGGAAGCAAAATCCTCCAACTCCCAATCATTTGCTCCTCTAGAGAAAGGAACATTCCACACCACAATAACTCCATTATCAATCAAACAATCCGCCACTGTTGCCTCCTTACAATGAGATAAAGAAAAAACCAAAGGGAAAGCAAGGCTCAAAGGCTTATTGCCACACCAGATATCATGCCAGAAGCTAATTCTGACATTGATCAATTTGTTATGTCATGGTTTCTTTCATATGATTCTGATTTTGATCAAACTTCATTATAATGATTTGAGAATGCTTTGTGCGCTGTTGAAATGTGTTGTCTTCCCCTATTCTATAAGAGAACGTAGGAACATAGACACCTGATAAAGCATGGGTTAAGTTGCACTTCCGAAGAACAGACATACCTGACCAGCCCGTGTTCAGCAACATATACACCTTTTCCATGAGCCAAGTCATCCCAAACTGTGCCTTCATACCTTCAAAGAAGAGCATAATCTAAAGCAATAAGCACAACAAAAAGGTGGAAGATAAAGCGTCACAAATCTCAACAACAGTGGCATCTCAGGGATTCAGGGAAGAACACAACTCATGTCAGGTACGAGGAGAAACATTTATCTAAGCAACTCATTGACTTCAGAGAAGCAACCACATCATGCAGACCTTGTAAATCAAGCATATATATAGTAATGAACCATGAAAACTAAAGAAAGACGTGGAAGAAAATAAAAACTGCACCAATGGTTCTTAGTTATCTAAATGAAAGGAGCAATCGGTTCCATTTCTCCAGTAGCCCAAGTAAAAATAAACATCATCAAATACAAAACAAGAGTTTGCAAAGGAAGCATGCTGAAACACTTGAACAACAAAAGAACCGCTCCTTTTATACAACAAGCAGCATATACTGAATTAAACCAAAAGTTCGGGAATCATCAAAAAGATATTCTTGTCATTGACCTGTTGAAGAATACCGATGGACTTCAAATGTAAATCATCAAAAAATCAGAAAGATTACGAGGACTGACATTTTAGCAACTTAAGCGCTTAATATACAAAAATGAAAGCCAAGTACAACGATGCAATATTGAGAAAACAGAAGGATAGACATTCGGCCCTGCCCAAAAAAACAGACAGAAATTCCAAGTTTGATCAAATGCAACTAAACGAAGAAACGTCACAAAAGATCGAGAGATATTCAGTCTTCGGTATGTAAAAGTGCAAATGATTCGATCGAATCATGGCGCCATGAATACCTGCTCCCCATCAGAATCAGAGCTCAAACGATTGCAAAACGTACAGAAACTCATTAGCAAAATCTATGACATAAAAAATACGACGTTGCAATGCTTTACCGATAAAATTGGCAAAAATTGAAAAGAGAAACATACAAAAATCAAAGCAAAGCAGCCCGTCCTTTTTCAAAACGAAGAAATACTACCACGAAAAGCTACATAAACCACAAAAACAAACATTGTTATACATACGTAGGAACCAACGAGATTCCCAGGAAGAAAAAAAAAGAGCACTTAGAAACACATACGAGCTGCCATCTACGAAAACGTAGCTGACCCATTTGAGAAACTCCTCAATCCTATCCAACTCCTCAATCGCCGCCTTGGGGTTCGATATGTCGTGATGGTTGTCCGGTATAGCAGGGAAATACTTCCTATAAGGTACGTAGAAAGGCGCAATGGGGGGGTCCCGTCCGGCCTTAATCTCCTCCTTGACGACTTCCCAGTCTTCCTCGTCGGCCCAAACCGGGTCCCACCCGGGCTTAGTCATTTTTAGCGGTGCGTCCGCCCATAGCTCCTGCAGGTCCTGCTCCTTCCAATTTTCCGGGTCGTAGGGGAAGTCGAAGCGGTCCTCGTAGTGCACGTAGTTCCGGTCCTCCTCATCACGTTTCTCCTTCATGCTCTTGCTATCCAGGATTCGGGTGAACCGTTTCATGTTGATTTCCGGGGTGTTCTCAGATGCGGGCGGCTCGTCGCCCAGTCGCGTATACGTGAGCGATTCCTCATCTGAGGAGTCAGTGTAGGAGGAGGAATCATCTGGGTCGTATTCGGACTCGGAGTCGTCTGAGGGCTTTTCCGCATCTCTGTCTTGGTCTCTTTGCTCTGGGTTTTGCTCATTTTCCTGTTCTGACTCAACCAGTTCATCGTAATTTGCCATTGTACTCCGCGAATGAGTTTGAGAAGAAGAAGAAGAAGAAGAAGACGACGGCAATGACGAAGAAGCAGATAAGGTGGGAAGTGTTGAGGGAGTGGAAGTGGTCAGTGAGTTTCAAAGCGGATGGTGGTTCTTACCGTGGTCCGTACAAATACATTGAAGGGTTTTTGAGGATTGCAAATGTCTATATGGGCTCGTTGGGCCTGCCAAGTCCCTATAAAAAATCATATCATTTGGGGACAGGCTTTGTAAGGATAGTCCAACTGTTCCTAAGAGCAATAGTTCATAGTTGGGAGAATGAAATTTTATTTGGGTGGCGTTGATATAATCCATATTTCGGGGTATAGAAATTTTAAAAAAAAATATATTATAAAATTTTTAATATCTACAGATACATACTTCATACAAATCTTGATAAATTTTAAGAATATTTTTAAAAATTTTAACAAACAAATGCTACCTAAATCCAAGAATTATATCTAAGGATGTACTTGCAAATTCTATAATCTCGGAGAAATCTTGACTTAACTTATATTTTGGTTGTCAATCTAGTTCGAGTAACTAGAATTTGTCATTATACTCAGTGTGCATCTAATTAGGTTAGGTTTGTCCGAACTTAATACATGAGACGGGTGCAAATTGATTTTTCTTGTTATTAAAAAAGAGCAGACCAATAGACAAAAAGAAAGAACTATCATTTACAATGTCGGGAGAGATGATAGATAATAAGGGCAACCTCTAACATGTTATTGAGAGAAGAGATTCATTTAACTAAGTAGTATAAAAGTCAATCTTAACCTAAGTTAAGTAGACTTAGAAGATGTTCGTTTTCTAAAGAATTCTATGATTCTTTAGAATTCTAGAATTTTAATACGAAATATATTTTTTAACATCCTAAAAATAACTACAGCACGCATGTTAATAATATTAACATCACTTAAAAATTCTTAAAACACAAAAAATACTCAAAATGCAAGCTAACCGAACATCTTCTTAATTTAAAAAACTAAAGTTCCCCTGTCACGAGGGAATAGAATCTCTTACATTAATATTTTTCTTCCTTACTTTAATCACTCAACTATATCCAATAAAAAACATGCGTACCTATGTTCTCTTTTCAATTTTTTTTTTCTTTCTCTAACCGCTCTATTAAAAGTTTTTTTCTCGTTTCTAGAGGTAGTTAACGGTAGTGTAAGTGATGGTTTAGCAAAAATCGTCATCGTCACCGCAATTAACAGAATCAAATAATTGACACTGCCGTCGCACCGCTAAGGCACAATAACCGCCCTTACCGGTGATGATATTAACGGTAACGGTTATATAATAAACGTTAAACTGTTTGGCCAAAAAAATAAATTTTTTTTTTTGCTTTTATTTTTTTTTTCACTGTTTTGAGTTGTTTTCCTTGGATTTTTTTTGGACCATTAAGACCATTTGATATCATAATATTAAACAAAAATCATAATCATTAATATCATAATAAATCAATAATCATATCAAATAATCAATAATATATAATAATTATTCAAATATAATATCATAATCATTAATAATCATAACAAATATAATAAGCTGTCCAAAAGTTTAACATAATATCATATTCAAACAAAAAGACTAAAGTCTAATAAAAGTGTCCAACAATGTGACATAAACCAACTAAAATATTCCAACAAAAGCCCAAAAAAAATATGTCACGTAATTAATAATAATCTTAAGTCTCAACTAGGGGGCTTAATGATAGTGTAGGTGAAATGGCAAAAATCGTCATCGTCATCGCAAATTGACGGAATCACATATTTGAACTGCTACTGTACCGCTAATATACAATAATTACCTTTATCAATTACGGTACTAATAGCGATAACGGTTTTAACGGTTGCTAAAACCGTCGCCACCGGTGAAAATGAGTACCCCTACTCGTGCCCTCATTTTCCACGCTACCCCACCTTTTATCTGTCGTTGGTTCTACTTCGAGGCTTTTAGTGGGTGTTTGTTTGCCAAAATTTTGGAGAATATTCTCGAAATTTTGGGAATTTTACTTTATTAAGATTTATTGAAGTTTGTAAAAATGAAGTGTGTATATATAAAAGTTAAAAATTTTGAAGTATATTTATTTTGTTAAAAATTTTGAGGCCCTAATATTGGAAAAACACCCTTTAACCATGTGGTTGTGGGAGCGATTTTGGATTGCATGCGGTTTTGCTTTCGTATTCTCCAAAACTCGCGCCCATCTCCCCTGTTCTCCCACAGCGAGCCCTAACAACCTGTTCGTCAAGAGCAAAAGAGCCCAGCATTTTCCAAAATCCCCCTTTCTAACCCTAGACTCCTGATTACCGAAACACCCAGATCCTTGATGAGGATGATAACAGCCAGTGGGGAAAAACTTTTGTCTTCTTCAGTTGTTGGGGATGGAGGCGCAAGCTGGAGACTTAAAGCCTTGAAGCGTGCACGAGAACAAGCAGCTCGAGGAGGTATGCCACTTGCTTTTATACATGAGCAAGGATCTCTGTAACTTTTTTTTTTTTTTTTCCTTTTTTTTTTTGTTTTGGATGTTGTTTTGTACCCAATGGAATTGTGCAGGTTGTTGAAGAACTGTGGGGTTCTCTTGGTCAACTCGCTGTTTCTGTAGCATCTCGTACAGCTGCCCCATCTCGTGCCCATATACATGCCATAAGAGATAGAAAGAGAGGGTTAATTCAGGAACAGCATACGGGTTCGGATGATCAACGTGAGACGTATATAAAAAAGGTACCTTGGAATTGTTTGGCTACTTCACCAATCTTACAGAATAAAAGGTTCTCTAGTGAAAATTCGATGGGGTACGGATGGAAAAGCATTCATCTTAATGGGAGTCATTGGACTAGATGAATTACTTGTTAAGTGTGTTCTCTTTTCAGTTACTAATTGGGTCTTGTTGCTCTTTCTTTTAATTAGCAAGAAGTGGAGAAGATAAAGCAGGGTGCTGATGATAATTCAATTGGAATGCAGAATGAAGGAAGCTCAAGCAGGTAATTATTCATCTTGTAATGTTATTATTTGGGGTGTGGTCTTTTTTTTTTTCGTGGGTTCAAATCCCAGAATTTTATTCATTGGGAGTAGAGAAGTATTGGATAAATGAAAATTACAGCAGCAAAGATGGACTCAGCTCGTGTGTATGGTGGGTGTATTCTTTTCTTATGTTTTTTTTTTGTTTTTCTGTACAAAATGCCATGTCAATATCTTTCTTATTCCTGTAACCCATTGAGTGCTGTAATCATTCTATTGATGATTCGCTTTATCTAGACATATTATGCGGGATAGATCCGTTCGGCAAAAGAAGGATGAGGACGATGCTGATATGTATCTAGCTCGAAAGATAATGCACAACAAAAAATATACTACTTATGGTCAGGCAGATGATGAATATGATTTTGAAGACGGTCCAAGCAAAAAAGATCGGAAGAAGGGTGGAGGTAATGAGCAACAGGGTACCCAGAAGAGTATGCGACTATTAACTCAACAAGAGAGGTGTCTTTTCTGCTTTGAGAATCCAAATATGCCGAAACATCTAATTGTATCAATAGCAAATTTCACATACTTGATGCTGCCACATTGGCAGTCTGTGGTGCCTGGTCATTGCTACATTGTACCACAGCAGGTAAGCTTAAGTTTTTTTTTTTTTTTTTTCTTTTCCTAAACGTTTACTTCTCTTTCTAGTTATGAGGATTGATGTTATAAAGTGATTTGAACTAGTTTGTCTTCTACTTCCAGTTGGCTTTTATCTATGGTTGACAATGGCATTGCATTCATGAGTTTTGTATCTAAAGGGACAAATTCATGTTACAAGTTTGAAGTAGTACTGGGAAGAGTGGGGACTTTGCATATTACTTGACTTGTAGGAAAACTGGTAGTGAATAGGGTTGGTGATGTCAATTCTACAAACATTGAAAACCTTAGGATGCTTCTGAGATGCAGTAGAATAGTATAGCTGCTCTTGGCAGTAACATGAATCTCTACTAAAGTGAAATTAAACTGATAGAATGATTGCCTGAAAAAAAATGATAGAATGATTTAATTTCTTGAGGATATCTCTCTTATTTTCTGTTAATGTCATCGATCTCATGGGTGTGGAAATACCTTCCCCACTAAAGCCTAGCTGTTTTCTCTGCAGCATGAATCGGCCACAAGAACTGTTGAGAACAATGTGTGGGAAGAAATACGCAACTTCAAGAAATGCCTTATAATGATGTTTGCAAAGCAGGAAAAGGATGTGGTGTTTCTTGAAACAGTGATGGGGTTGGCTCAGCAGTGCTGCCATTGTTTGATCGAGTGTATTCCTTTGCCCAAAGGAATTGCCAAACAGGCTCCTTTGTATTTTAAAAAGGTATTATTTTTCGTTCTAATTTTCTATGAATGCAGCACTATAATTGTGCTTCTTTGTAATCCCTTGTGCTAGTCGTTGGAGTAGTTTGCATGAAATGAGAAGTTGTACCTGCCCGCCCCAACACTACCCCACCACGTACACATTTGAAAAATTAGACTAGAAAAATAATTGGCAACATTTTAGGCTTTAGCAGGGCAGTGAAGATGGAGAAAAAAGGCTCTACGGCTCATTCATTTCACATGAATTGGATATGCTTAGTAGATTAATGGATAGTTGTGGTACCAGATATGGGAAACACTGCCATATTGAAATAATGTCATTATTTAGGCTTTAAAAACAGAAGAAGATAGATACAGAACACCATTACTTCAGATAGTTGTTTGAGCGTAACTTCAACTAATTGCAGACTTTGTTTGCTTCATTAAATGGTTGAGAAAATGTCAAATGGAAACTAGAGTTAAAAAAAAAACTTCAATGAATCTGTTGAGCCCAACCTGTTCTTAGTCTTTTTTTTTTTTTTTCCCAAGCAAAAATGAGTTCGGCCCTTAATACTTTAGCTTGTTGCTTTATTTACTTCGTTACTTGTCCCATTGGTTTTTTTTTTTTTTAATCTTTGACAGTTATACTATTATTTGGCCTTATTGACCCAAGTGGGACGATTTTCCACACTTGTTTCTTCAAAGGGAAAAAAGAAAGAAAGAGAGATGCTATTCTTCTGAAGAAGATAACTGGTGTTTATCGCATTGGTGAAATTTATTTTGATGCATGCATGATCGTGTATTTGTTGTCTGTATAGCCTCTTCTCAGGTTTCCAATTCCAAATTTGTATGTTTTTTTTTTTTTGGTATATTTAGTTTGTTTTCAAGTTGCTAAAAGAAGTTTGGTTTTTGGTTTAGGCAATTGATGAAGCCGAAGATGAGTGGAGTCAACATAATGCAAAAAAGCTCATTGATACAAGCGAAAAGGGCTTGCAAGGTTGTATTCCAAAAAACTTTCCGTACTTCCATGTTGAATTTGGTCTACATAAGGGTCTTGTCCATGTAATTGATGATGAGGAGCAGTTTAAGAGCAGCCTTGGCCTTAATGTCATAAGAGGCATGCTTCATCTTCCAGAGGAAGACATGTATAGTCACCGAAGATACGAGTCTGTTGAAGTTCAAAGGGAGGCAGTCAAAAGCTTTCTCCAAGATTGGGAACCTTTTGATTGGACGACGCAGTTGCACCAGGTATCATGACAGTGTTAAGCTTTCTCCAAGAGCCATTTGCACGTTGATTGCTGGCAAAAATAAAGTAACAAAAATTCTGCTTATACACCCCACTGCAGAACACATAGAAGGTTATAGCAATCACAATCATGTTATAGGATTGCTGTAAAAAGAGAAGAAATTATAGTGAGTTAATAGAAAAGCACCATGAAGCCTTCAATATCCACATCATATGCTGATCCATATAGAGGTTTGAGTGCAGAGACAAAAAAGTTACCACCTAAGTAGACAAAAATATGAATTGTAACATGGATGCAACAAGGAAAGATAGAATGGGTATCTGGATCGCCACTGGTTCTAGCATGGTTCCGTGCCATATGGGATTTATAAATTCAGAATATGAAATTAGAGTTTGTTCTCTAACAGCAAAAAGCAATTTTGAGATAGAAACCTGACTACCATTCAAATTGCAGCAGATTTCCCGGCCATCACATGGGTTTGCAGATCAGAGGCAAAAACCATTACAATTTAGATTATTGATATATTGGAAGAAGGGACCAAGCATCATGTCTCTTTATACGGTGCACAACAAAAACCTCTGTGCTTGGATGCTGAATCTGCTTGCAAACCGAAATACATGTCATGAAACAAGATGGTACATACAAAAGGTTCCTTCAGCGAAGCAAAAGAGGAATGACATAGTTAATTCTTAAACCATGTCATAGAAAGTACGAGTGACGCTTTAGAAGTCCAAGCAAACACAGGGTTCGGCATGGGGAATGAGGAATGTCCAATGGGTTGCGCGTGAGGAATTTCGTTGGACCTGTTTTCGTCGGCTTTGGTCTGGGAAATTCAGGTTTCTCCCACATGGGCTTGAGCCAACGGTATCGCACAATTGAATTTTCGTCCCTTCACAATATTTTGTCCAAATGGCGTTCCAACGTGTAGTCATAGTACTGTTTAAATTATCTTTTTTGTTTTGGATAACCTGAAAATCCGTTGTATTTGGATTTTTTGTTTGCATCGAGCTCCGATGTAATCGATCCAATTAAAAAATATATTGATTGAAACTCGCGTCCACTCACTATATACGATTTGTTCAACAATATAAGTCTGTCTTTCAACTATTGAGCTAGAGTTAGCGGAGTCTAATTTTTAGATTATCTTTCTCATTTGAAGAAAGTTTTAAAATAATAATAAAATAATAATAATAATAATAGTATTGACTTTACTCTCTTGAGTTATAAGATAAATATCACTTTAAAAGTCTAAACTATTAAGTCTGTCATATTGAATTCTCAAATTATTAGCATTCATTAACGTATGTCCTCAAATATGATTTTATAGTCAAAATTATGTCACATGACCAATTTTATTACCATGTAACACGATTTTGCTGGTCATATCTTATTTAAAGGATGCACATTGATGAAATTTGGTAGTTTGAGGGCTTAATGTGACAAACTTAGCAATTCGATGTAGTGTTGATTTTTAACAAATTAGTTCTTAAGGTATAATTTTGAACATGTTGGTCCAATTCATTTTTCAGACATATAGGTGTTTCAGTCCATCAAACATTAGTCTACTATTGGGATTAGATATGGAATAGACTGTCTGATCTCGAAAATGGATATCCCAACTCCGACCGCATGTAGATATTCCGTTAGTCAGCTAATTTTTGTTAAAGAAAATGACTCATATGTTTAAAAAATAAATCACAATAACTTATTTGTTAAAAATCATCACATAGGCAAGCGATAATTAAGCCTAACAAATGAAAAATTTGGGTTAGTTTACCTGTTAAATTCGATTAAAGAAATAAGATTCTCTCCACTCTTGTGTCGGGATGCTTACTGTGGCTTTTTTATTTAGTCCAATTAAAGTGAAGGATTAAAAGATTCTAATCCTCGATTAATAAAAGGAAACATATTAATGTACAAAACATAATTATTTTGGGACAGGCTCTATTCGATCTACAAAGATTATATGTAGCCTAAATACTGAAAGCTCAAATACAAACAGAAAGAAGAACATTGGACAACAAAAATGGGAATACGGCCAAACTGACAGGTAGTATGGAGTTACATGCAATCATGGAAAATCTCCTAAGAAAATTTCAACTACAGAGCAACCTTGACGTTAAAAATCGAAAATGTTTTTACTTTCCCAAATAAAATAAAATAAATTCACATGAACCCTAAGAGGTTGGCCTAATAATTAATGTTTGGGCTTTGTTAGTATGTTTCTTATAAGGTCATAAGTTCAAAATATAAATTTTTTGGGTTACCTCCCCTCTAAAGCTTTTAGTTCGATAATTATCTGATTTGTGTGAAATAGGAAAATTGTATAGATTATGAAATTAATCAAGATCCGCTTAAGCGAGCTACAACAGCCTATGAGATACCTTAAGATCATGGACTTGCGCGTAGTTGGCTTGCCTGTTACCGTAGACCAAAGAGGGATTAAAAAAAAAGTCCACCTCTAAAACTTTTAACTTGATAATTATCTGATCAAATGAAAATTATAGGAACCATTTTATCACAACTTGAAATCACATGGACTGTTTTGATACTTTTTTCAAATTTTAACAATCAAACAATACAAAGTTACGAGCACTGAAACCGAATTTGCCCCACGAGTCGTCAGAGCTATAGGGCTTGACTGGGCCCAGCTCGTGCGTCTAATTGGGCTTGATTGTAGTATCACCACCCACAAGAAGAATGTGTTATTTTTGTTCGCCCAATTGTAACATTTAGGAGTAGATTCCAATAGCATAGAAGAGTAGAGCACGTTAACAATAAAACCAAGCAATCTATCTAAGGAGTAAGGACGACAGAAACACATGCAAAACAGAGCTATTTCCGGAGGGTCCTAAGCGCAAGTCACCGTATTAAATAACTTATATGAAAGGTCTAGATTAAATTATCTAAAAAATAAATAAAAAAATTGAGCGCGTTAATTCTTAATGAGCAAACTAATTCGATCTGGACCGTTGATATAATTCATCAATGTGGTGACAGAATGAGAGCAGTTTGTTAAGACCTCTATTAAAATATCAGAAATTTATTCTTATTTTGTTCATATGAATGAGAAAATATTTTTATTTCTTAAGATATATTTTTTCGTAGAAAGTGGGTGGCTTCTAGAAAAGATGTTTGGAAACATATTTGGGAATAAAAGTTTTGGTGAAAAGACTTTGAAACAGTATTTAGTTTTTGTGTTGTTTTGTTAGATAAAATGAAGGTAAATGATTAGATGAAAACGTTTATTTGATATTGAAATTTTTGTAGTGTTAAAAATTATGTTTAGATCAAAAATTTATTTTGAGATAAAAAGAAAAATTGGATAAATGCACTTTTAACCTATCAACTATAAAGAGGTTTGACACATTGTATCTTATACTACCTGATTTGATATATTATATTCTTGAAATTACTAATTTTAGACATTTTGTACTTAAATTATTCACTTCAATACATTGAAGATTTCTAGTAATCACCAATGTTATATACTTTACACCCTAAGTTTAACAATAATAACTACGATGACTTGATGAATCGATAATGATATCCTCACCATTTGTAAAGTGAGTCAAAGATATTGTCGTTATTTTTGTTTAAAAATTTAAGATAAACAGTAAAATGTCTAAAATTGACATTTAGAAATAATAACGTGTAAAAACAGTTAATTTAAGATACAACCTGTCAAACCACCTAATTGAATTCTGAAAAATATATTCCCAAAGAAAAACTTTTTGTATCCACACTCTTCCATCATGCTTTATCGACTCTATGTAGTTAAAAGATTCTCGTCCACATCTTTATCAATTTTTTTTTCCAATTATGCCCTTCTAATTTCTCTTTTAAAATTTGTTCATTAATAAATCAATAGAAAATGGAGATTCAAGATCTTTAACCAGAAAGAAGGAAAAGACGGTTAAGGAGTCAGACACCATTCCTCTATCAGTGAGCGATTGACCTTCCTCCATAGCCACGTGAGAGAGAGTGAACTGAAAGAGATGTTTTTGACAGCAATTGCAAACATTAGATGACGCGTCGTTTTTGAACCACGTGTCATCGCCTCTTTTGTCTCATCGGGAAACGTCACAGTGTGTAGTTTTGGTGATTTGACTGCACACCGTTTGTGTCATTGACACTCAAGACTCAACAGCAAGAATTGTATGGTACATAAGTAGATTTTATTGTAGGACTCATGCTGTCTAAAATTTTATATGAGCGTCCACCTGTTTGGATTATTGACCACAAGAAATTACAGAAGATCGATTCTCGTTTCACTCACTTAAACTCAATATCTTTAGATGATCATCTATTAGAATGCCTCAACTTAAAAACTTAAAGTCTCTTTAATGATATGATCCTGAATGAATCAAATCTAGAACAATGTGGCTTATTACAGAGTCTCTCAGATGCGATTTGTAGATTCGCTTCTTGTACCAAGTACCCACCGTAAATCATCACATTGTAAATGTCACAGGAAAATGAAAAAGACTCAGTGGAGTCCGTATGTGGGCACAGGAGATTCCGTTGGTGGATTAATGGATTCATTTAAATTTCTATAAATTGAATGGTATACATCTAAATTGAGATAAACCTATGTGTCTAAAATTTGTATATAAATAGATCTTTTCATATTAAATAGTAATAAACCTAATTATAAAGTCGTAACTATTTATGTAACCTCTTAGTCCAAATTGATTAAGATCAATTATAGATAATCAATGGATTCTCGTTGGTAGATTATTCACATGGTTCTCTCTACTGTTGGCCAAATATCGTCTACAACGGACTTTTACGAGCCTCGATCGACACAATAGATGACTGAAATTTACCGTAATATTTTTTTTTATAAATAGAGGCTATTAGAATGAACTCACCTAACTTCAGTGTCAAGTAAATAAGCTTGAGAAATTGAAACTCACATACACCGTAGCCCACACGTCGCATCCTCACTAGAAGATATGATCCTCAAATCGACGATCATGAATCTAGAACAAATGACAAAATGGCTTATCTACACAGTGCTCAGTTTGGTTCATATAAACTACAATCATGCATAGATTACACTTTTTTTAGTGACAAGAAAATTTCCTTAATTATCCAATTAGAAAATGCAGAGTCATTAAGCAAACTCAAAACACTTGAACCGGACGTCTCTATTACCCAAGCATCAATTAAATCAAGAACTCACATATATATATATATATATATAACAAGCGATAATATTCAAACTCGCAGCCAACTATCGGGCAATCCTATTTGTCCTTAGCCAATTAAAAGTTTATTAAAATAATTATATTTTACACCCTTTAATTATTGACGTGGCATTCTGTACAGTAGATAACAAAAAAAAAACCATAAGAAAAGAATACACCCACCCATACACACGAGCTGAGTCCATCTTTGCTGCTGTAATTTTCATTATCCAATACTTCTCTACTCCCAATGAATAAAATTCTGGGATTTGAACCCACGAAAAAAAAAAAAAGACCACACCCCAAATAATAACATTAAAAGATGAATAATTACCTGCTTGAGCTTCCTTCATTCTGCATTCTAATTGAATTATCACCAGCACGCTGCTTTATCTTCTCCACTTCTTGCTAATTAAAAGAAAGAACAACAAGACCCAATTAATTACTGAAAAGAGAACACACTTAACAAGTAATTCATCTAGTCCAATGACTCCCATTAAGATGAATGTTTTTCCATCCGTACCCCATCGAATTTTTCACTAGAGAACCTTTTATTCTGTAAGATTGATGAAGTAGCCAAACAATTCCAAGGGACCTTTTTTTATATCCGTCTCACGTTGATCATCCGAACCTGTATGCCGTTACTCAGTTAACCCTCTCTTTCTATCTCTTATGGCATGTAGATGGGCACGAGATGGGGCAGCTGTACGAGATGCTACAGAAACAGCGAATTGACCAAGAGAACCCCACCGTTCTTCAACAACCTGCACAATTCCATCGGGTACAAAACAACATCCAAAACAAAAAGGCAAAAAAGAAAAAAAGAAAAAAGTTACAGAGATCCTTGCTCATGTATAAAAGTATGTAGCATACGTCCTCAAGCCTTCGGCCTTCTCGAGCTGCTTGTTCTCGTGCACGCTTCAAGGCTTTAAGTCTCCAGCTTGCGCCTCCATCCCCAACAACTGAAGAAGACAGAAGTTTTTTCCCACTGGCTGTTATGATCCTCATCAAGGATCTGGGTGTTTCGGTAATCAGGAGTCTAGGGTTAGAAAGGGGAATTTTTGAAAATGCTGGACTCTTCTGCGCTTGACGAACTGGTTGTTAGGGCGCGCTGTGGGGAATTGGAGAACAGGGAGATGGGCGCGAGTTTTGATTTCACCAGTTTCATTCTTTTTGGGGTGGGCAAATTTACACAATACGACGTGTTACAAATTTGGATGAGCTGGCATTCTTCGCGTGAAAATTGCCGGCTCGTTAGTGTCTATAATATATAGTAAATTATTGACCAGTTAATGTGTTTCGTAATGGCTTTACAAGAAAATTGAAAGAGACTACGTTGTAACAATTTGCTGATTATGACTAATTTGATCGAGTAAAAATTATGGTAACTATTTTGTCACAATTTGAGATCACATCTACATAGACTGTTTGGGTATTTTTTTAAAATTTTAACAATTAAACAACACGAAATTTTGAGCGCCGATACCGAATTTGCCCCACGAGTCGTCAGAGCTATAGGGCTTGACTGGGCCCAGCCCGTGAGTCTAATTGGGCTTGATTATAGTATCACCGCCCACAACAAGAATGTGTTATGTGTGTTCGCCCAATTATAACATTTAAAGAGTAGAGCACGTGAACAATAAAACCAAGCAATCTATCTGAGTAAGGGCGACAGAAACACACATGAAAACAGAGCTATTTCCGGGCTCGGTTAGGTACTAAGCTTAAGCTAAGAGGTTCTAATAAGGAGTTCATATTCAGTCACTGTATTAATAACTTATATGAACGTACTAGATTAAATTATCTAAAAAATAAATAAAAAAATTGAGCGCGTTAATTCTTAATGAGCAAACTAATTCAATATGGACCGTCCATATAATTCATCAATGCAGTGACAGAATGAGAGCATCTTATTAACACCTCTATTAAAATATCAGAAATTTATTCATATAGGTGAAAAGACTTTGAAACAGTATTTAGTTTTTGTGTTGTTTTGTTAGATAAAATGAAGGTAAATGATTAGATGAAAGCGTTTATTTGATATTGAAATTTTTGAAGCGTTAAAAATTATGTTTAGATAAAAAAATTTCTTTTGAGATAAAAGAAAAATTGGATAAATGCACTTCAACCTATCAATTATAAGGTGGTTTGACACATTATACCTTATATTACTTGATTTGATATGTTACACTTCAAAACTACTAATTTTTGATATTTTACACTTTAAATTATCAACTTCAACACATTGTGTTCTCTAACAATCACTATTGTTATGCACTTTGTACATTAAATTTAACAATAATAATTACGATGACTTGATGAATAGACAATAATATTTTTAACATTTGTAAAGTTGGTCAAAGATTGACCGTTAGAGACAATAATATCTTCAATATTATTTAAAAATTTAAGATAAATAATAAAGTATCTAAAATTGACTGTTAGAGAAAATAATGTATAAAAGTAGATATTTAAAATACATGTGTCGAGCCATAATGATGAAAAATATATTCTGAAAGAAAAACTTTTTTTTGTATCCACACTCTTCCATCATGCTTTATCGACTCTATGTAGTTGAAAGATTCTCGTCCACATCTTTATCAATTTTTTTTTCCAATTATGCCCTTCTAATTTCTCTTTTAAAATTTGTTCTTAATAAATCAATAGAAAATGGAGATTCAAGATCTTTAACCAGAAACGTGGAAAAGACGGTTAAGGAGTCGGACACCGTTCCTCTACCAGTGAGCGTCTGAGCGATTGACCTTCCCCGTACCCGCGTGAGAGAGAGTGAACTGAAAGAGATGTATGTTTTTGACAGCAATTGCAGACATTAGATGACTCGTCGTTTTTAAACCACGTGTCATCGCCTCGTTTGTCTCATCGGGAAACGTCACAGTGTGTAGTTTTGGTGATTTGTACCCTTCTCTACCAAAACTGCACACCGTTTGTGTCATCAGGAACGTCACACTCAAGACCCAATCATGAATGAAAAAAAAGGAGTCCGTCGGTGTTACGTAGATTCTCTGTTATTTTCTGTATAAATTCTAAGGTATAATTTAAAATAAGATACATAGATTTTATTATAAAATTTATATTATCTGAAATTTTATACAAATAGTATTAAATGATGTGAGATTTATCTATTTGATATATCTCTCTTCGAATTGTATTGATCAATTCAAATAAAAAATTATAGAAGATCATGATTCTCGTTAGTGATATTATTGGTTTCACTCACTTAAATTCAATATCGATAAAGTTTTACATGATAGACACAACATATGAAATTTTTTATAAATGAGCATACTAAAATAAACACACCTAACTCACAATTAAAAACTTAAAGAAACTAATACCGCAGCCCACAGCTCCGCAATGATATGATCCTAAATGAATCAAATCTAGAACAATGTGACTTATCTACAAAGTCTCTCATATGCGTCTTGACCATCCAATTTTAAGGCACTTCAAACCCAGATTCGCTTGGAGATTTCGTATCCATGATGGGCAGAAGATTAACATGGTATTTGGGAACAAAATTTTAATAAAAATTTTAAAATAAAATTTTAGGAGTGGGTAAAAAGATGAAGAGAGAGAATGAAAAATTTGATAAAAAAATAAAAAAAAAGTTTATAAAAATGTAAAGAGAGAAAAATAATTGTAATGATGATAAAATTTTAGAGATAAATTTTTTATTTGCCAAACACTATGTAAGGTTGGTCTCAAAATTGATTAATTATGGTTCTTAGTAGTAAGGACCTATAGTCAATGTATATAGTTTCTGGGGGGCCTAATAGGTAGGGTGACCGCACAATCTGCAGTCAAAGTATTATTATTAATCTTTTCAGCAATTTTTCTCATCGGTTAACGACCAGTCAAAAGGCTTTTTATTATTCCTAGTTCTTCCTTCCCCCCACTCTCAAGTGGAAAGTGGTCCAAATCAGTGTGTTTTGATCGTATCTAAGAGATATACAAAACAAAATTGACTCTAAAGGCACTTTACCTTTCAAAGTCCACCTCTAAAACTTTTAACTTGATAATTATCTGATCAAATAAAAATTATAAGGACTATTTTATCACAACTTAAAATTATAGAGACTGTTTTAATACTTTTTTTCAATTTTTAACAATCAAATACTACAAGATTACGAGCGCTGATACCGAATTTGCCCCACGAGTCGTCAGAGCTATAGGGCTTGACTGGGCCCAGCCCGTGCGTCTAATTGGGCTTGATTATAGTATCACCACCCACAAGAAGAATGTGTTATTTTTGTTCGCCCAATTGTAACATTTAGGAGTAGATTCCAATAGCATAGAAGACTAGAGCATGTGAACAATAAAACCAAGCAATCTATCTAAGGAGTAAGGACGACAGAAACACATGCAAAACAGAGCTATTTCCGGGTTAGGTCCTAAGCGCAAGTCACCGTATTAATAACTTATATGAAAGGTCTAGATTAAATTATCTAAAAAATAAATAAAAAAATTGAGCGCGTTAATTCTTAATGAGCAAACTAATTTGATCTGGACCGTTAATATAATTCATCAATATGGTGACAGAATGAGGGCAGTTTGTTAAGACCTCTATTAAAATATCAGAAATTTATTCTTATTTTGTTCATATGAATGAGAAAATATTTTTATTTCTTAAGATATATTTTTTCGTAGAAAGTGGGTGGCTTCTAGAAAAGATGTTTGGAAACATATTTGGGAATAAAAGTTTTGGTGAAAAGACTTTGAAACAGTATTTAGTTTTTGTGTTGTTTTGTTAGATAAAATGAAGGTAAATGATTAGATGAAAACGTTTATTTGATATTGAAATTTTTGTAGTGTTAAAAATTATGTTTAGATCAAAAATTTATTTTAAGATAAAAAGAAAAATTGGATAAATGCACATTTAACCTATCAACTATAAAGAGGTTTGACACATTGTATTTTATACTACCTGATTTGATATGTTGTATCTTGAAATTACTAATTTTAGACATTTTGTATTTTAAATTATCTACTTCAACATATTGAGATTTTTAGTAACCATCAATGTTATATATTTTACACCCTAAGTTTGACAATAATAATTACGATGACTTGATAAATCGATAATGATATTTTCACCATTTGCAAAATGATCAAAGATATTATCATTATTTTTGTTTAAAAATTTAAAGTAAACGGTAAAATGTCTAAAATTGACATTTAAAAATAATAATATGTAAAAACAGTTAATTTAAGATACAACCTGTCAAATCACCTAATTGGATGATGAAAAATATATTCCCAAAGAAAAACTTTTTGTATCCACACTCTTCCATCATGCTTTATCGACTCTATGTAGTTAAAAGATTCTCGTCCACATCTTTATCAATTTTTTTTTCATTTCTTTTCTCCAATTATGCCCTTCTAATTTCTCTTTTAAAATTTGTTCCTTAATAAATCAATAGAAAATGGAGATTCAAGATCTTTAACCAGAAAGAAGGAAAAGACGGTTAAGGAGTCAGACACCATTCCTCTATCAGTGAGCGATTGACCTTCCTCCATAGCCACGTGAGAGAGAGTGAACTGAAAGAGATGCTTTTGACAGCAATTGCAAACATTAGATGACGCGTCGTTTTTAAACCACGTGTCATCGCCTCTTTTGTCTCATGGGGAAACGTCACAGTGTGTAGTTTTGGTGATTTGTACCCTTCTCTACCAAAACTGCACACCGTTTGTGTCATCAGGAAACATGACACTCAAGACTCAACAATGAATGAAAAAACAGGAGTCCGTTGGTGGGAAGTAGATTCTCCTGTCATTTTCTATCTGAATTATATGGTATAATTTAAAAAAAAATAGATATAATAATAAATTCTGTTGTAAGATTCATACTGTCTAAAATTTTATATAAGTAGTATTAAATAATGTAAGGTTTACCTGTTTGGTACGTCTCTCTCCAAATTGCATTGACCAATTTAAACAAGAAATTATAGAAGATCATGATTCTCGTTGGTGATATCATTGGTTTCACTCACTTAAACCCAAGATCAACAAGGCTTTAGATGATAGACACAATATATAAATTTTTTTTTATAAATGAGGCTATTAGAATGAACTCACCTAACTCACAAGTAAAAACTTAAAGAAACTAACACCGTAGCCCACAGCTCCTTACTGATATGATCCTAAATGAATCAAATCTAGAACAATGTGGCTTATCTACACAGTCTCTCAGATGCGTCTTAACCATCCAGCTTTAAGACACTTCAAACCCAGATTCGCTTGGAGCTTTCGTATTCATGATGGGCAGAAGATTAAGATGGTATTGGTAAAAAGATGAAGAGAGAGAATGAAAAATTTGGTAAAAAAATAAAAAAAGTAAGTGAAAAAATGAAAAAGTTTATAAAAAGTGAAGATAGAGAAATAATTGTAATGATGATAAAATTTGAAGGGTTAAAAGTTTTATTTATCAAATACTATGTAAGGTTGGTTTCAAAATTGATTAATTATGGTTCTTAGTAGTAAGGACCAATAGTCAATATATATAGTTTCTGGGGGGCCTAATGGGTAGGGGGACCGAACAATCTGCAGTTAAAGTATTATTATTAATCTTTTCAGCAATTTTTCTCCTCGGTTAACGACCAGTCAAAAGGCTTTTTATTATTCCTAGTTCTTCCTTCCCCCCACTCTCAAGTGGGAAGTGGTCCAAGTCAGTGTGTTTTGATCGTATCTAAGAGATATACAAAACAAAATTGACTCTAAAGGCACTTTACCTTTCAAAATTTGGTCTAGGAGACGCACACTATGATGGGTATTGATTGGCTGCGAAGCTCACTGACATGAGAATCCTTCGAGTACCATGATGCTTCAGGACAAGAACCTTACCCATCATCTCTAATCTCGTCCTAAGGACCTTTTTTTTTTTTTTTTTTTTTTTTTAATATCCTTATGAATTTGTACTGTAAATGTTCTTACTAATCTATTGGATGAGTTAAAAAGCTGAACAATTTTGCCTACCAGGATCAAATAATTGAAAAGTGATTTTCCCCATCAAGTATTTTCTACTAGAGACATTTTTTTTTTATCGGAATAATATTTTTTTTACTCAGCTCAATCCAATAATCTATACTGAAAAAATAAATAATTGTAAGGAAAAATTAAAGTTTGCATTAGTTTCCCCAGTTTACACTCTAAACTGTAAATATATTTATATTTGGCACACTACGTGTTATCATTTAAGAAAAAATTATTTTTAGTCCTTCAATTTTATATTGTTTTCATTATTGGTACTTTAAATTTTTTAAAATTCAAAAATTTTAGTCCTATATTTTGGCCTCTTGATAAAAAAAAACTACACCTTGTCAACTATCTGTCTACGTCACTAACAATACAAGGCTTGCCTCGGTAAACAATACTTGTCATATGCCTTCATGACACGCACGCTTGTTTAAGTTGTCATGTTACCCACTTGACAACGTTGTTTCCTCCTGCTTGACTTCAGTCTCTCTTTTCTCTAATTCTTTATTCGAATAGAAATAAGAAGTGAATTTAGACTTGTAATTTAAATAAAAAATTATAAAAAGTCATAATCCTTCCAATCGAGCAATGCTCTTCTTAAAAAATGCCTACGGTTTCATGTTGTGCCACGTAGCAAATTTAATTAATTTTTATATTTAATTTAGTATGAGGTGTAAAATGTAAACCTATCAGTAATCTGCGGTATAATATATCAAATATCAAGTTTATCGGTTGATATATAAATTACAAAAAAATTATGTGATTAGATGGTGCAAAAATTATTATTTTTAATTCTTATTCCGAGCTCTATGGCCGTATCTATGGGGTTTCAATTGCACCAATAATTGAGAGAGTAATTTTACCCCTTTTTTTTTTTTTTCTTTTTTCTTTGATGAGTGTAGTCAAACTGAAAAGTAAACGTCCTGTTATCTTCACGGTATTCTGATGACTCCTTTCCTTGTTTGGTTGAGTGGAAAGTCAAAAGAGAGGGGAAAAAATCGACAGATTCCATTTCTTTTTCGGGTCCGCCATTTGCTTCTTCCCCAAAAATAGACCTAAAACAAAATTGGGTTGTCGCTCCGGCCAAGGGCAAGCAAGTTAGGCGATCGCCTAAGGTCTCACCTTGAGCAAGTTTCGTAAAGAGTTTATTTTTTTTTAAGTGTTGTAGATGATAAAAAGATAAAAAGACATCTGAGCTAGGGGAAAAAAAATAAGGGTTAAATACACTTTACCCTTTTATCTTTGAAGTCATTTATATATTAAATCCCGATGTATTATTTTTGACACATTAGACCCCTTAACTTACACATTTTTTTACTTTGGATCCTATACTCAAATTGCCCGTTAATTTAGACAGATTCCGTCAAAACATAGGGTGCAATGTGTACATACCCTAAAGATAAAGAGGCAATGTGTACATACACCAAAAGATAAAGGGGGCAATGTGTAAAAATTTTGACGGAATCCGTCTAAATTAAAGGGCAATTTGGGTGCGGGGTCCAAAGTAAAAAAATATGTAAGTTAAGGGGTCCAATGTGTCAAAAATAATACATCGGGGTGCAAAAGTGTAAATGACTCTAAAGATAAGGGGAGCAAAGTGTATTTAACCAAAACAAAAAATTGCAAGATATAATCTTTTCATATTTTTTATATGAGTGCGCTGTCTTTTTACTCATCGAGTGACATGTTTTTCTTAGGCCTCCTAATCCTTTTTCATATTTCTAAACTTTGATCAAAGAGAAAAAAAAATGCCTTATAAATTTTTTAACTATGCAAGTTATGGAAATGCGCTATAAATTTCTTAAGTGTGGAAGTTATGGGACTTTAATATCATGTACGATAGTCTTATAAAAAGTAATAAATAAGACCTTTGAATATTTAATATTAAATTTAATAATTTTGAGATAATTTTAAATATTATATATTAAAATTTATATAAAAGCCTACTGATTTATATAGCCTTAGCCTCCATTCAGCTTGAGCCGGCCCTGAGCGAGACCCACAATAATGTTCCTAAACCAACCAAAATATGTTCAGTGCATATGGTTTTCCTCCCCTCTCCCGCTCACCCTTTAATGCACCCTTCCGTATTGCGGCATCCAATTATTGCAGCAGACACTGGATAGCAGTTCTCTCTACTGACCATTTCATCGAACAGCTGCAAGCCAACCCTCTTGCTAAGGACAAAGGGGACCACGTCGATTTGTTTGTGCCAATTTTTCTAGTGCTTGAAACGAAATTACCATTATTATGACTTTATAGACACGATAGCCTCGAAAATCTAATTAAAACTTTGCCCAATACTTTGCCCAATCTTGTTGCTAAGTGATTTGACTTAGTTATTAGAAATTTAGAAATGACTAACCAACCATTCTCTTTAAAATGTACCGTAATATTGAATCTAAATACTATATTAAATCTGTCCAAGACCAGTATAGATAAATGGGTGCTACCCAAAAAAATTTCAACCGAAATAAACTTTTCTTTGTCCAAAATTCCCATTTGAGGGGACAAGTACAGGGTTGTAGACAAGTATAGCCTCAGTCAAACTTCTAAGTGTCTATAAAGTCGCAAATAGCTTTCTAGCAATGACCAAATGAGATTATCATTGACCACCCAAATGTCCATTTGTTGGTTATTTCACAGTACACGTATTTCAGTGAAAAACAATAAGAATCTGATTAAATTTTCCAAAAAGATCACGTCGAAACATCAGATTACAAATCAAATGGGTATAGATTTCTTAGAAGATCAATAAAATATCCAAATCGCGACAAAAACATCAATTTACTTCTCTCGACGGTCCAGTTGGTGGAATGAACTCTCTTCCTCACTCGCCCATAACGCGCATTGCCAATTGACCGTAAGGAGACAGAATCAAAGCCAAAAGGCTACTCCCCCATGGAAACCACATCGAAAATAATTTTAAAAAATTACACCCCACTTTGAGATTAAAGCATTGGTGCTTTGGGGCCAGTTTGGTTAAAAACATATAAGCTACAATCATGCATAGATTACACTTTTTTTAGTGACAAGAAAAATTCCTTAATTATCCAATTGGAAAATGCAGAGTCACTGAGCAAACTCAAAACACTTGAACTGGACGTTTCTACTACCCAAGCATCAATTAAATCAAGAGCTCACATATATATAACAAGCGACAATATTCGAACTCACAACCAACTATTGAGCAATCTACCAACTATTGAGCAATCTTACTTGTCCCTAGCCAATTAAAAGTTTATTAAAATAATTATATTTTACACCCTTTAATTATGAAAATTTTGACACTTTACATTCTAATATCATAGACTTCGCACACTTTTTCAAAAAAATTAGTCAATTTTAATAAAAATTAATTTGTTGACTTCTGATGGGATTGATTTTTCGAACTCAGAAAGCTTGTAAAGGTCCCTAGTGAAAGAGCCCAGGTCCATCCCCATTCATATGAGGGTCCTCTCGAACCAAGAGCTTAGCCTAGTAGAAAGACCGACATCTCTCTTAAATAGGGATCACATCAAATATGAAAGGCAAGCCCAAGAGATTAATCTGATTCCCTAATACAATGGATACTAAAAATAATTAATCAATAAAGTGTAAGAACGCCCTACACTTACCATAAAAAATAAACAATAAGAGTCCCATGCCGCTAACAGAAATCAGAAGGCGCAAGATAAAAAGCAATTAATGTCAAAGAAAAGGAGGTATGGCCGGGGCCCAAAAAAGCCCGGTCCAAAAGGGAAAGAAAAAAGATAAATAGAGAAACAAGGGAAATAACAAAGTACGCCACTCTCTCTCTCTCTAAGATTCTAAAGAGATTAGACGATGAGGACTAACAATGGCATCGAAGAAATCCCCTACAGGGAGAACTCTGAGTTCAAGTGTGTTATTTTGCTTGTAGGAGGAAGAAATGAGAGTTTGAACCTTTCAACCCATTCCAAGGACTAGATTTTGAGTCTAGATACCTCAAATTTTAGGCCCAGTAAATTTTTGTGATAGACCGGTTAAAAATAGCTTCATCAACTTCTAAATTTAGATTTTATTCTCAAATGTAAGAAATAAAATAATTGATGAATAGAATATGACAAAAATAATAAATAGGGTGCAAACTTGTATATATCACGAGGCTAAAGACCTGAAGGAATTCATGGGAGAAATATTGTGGGCAAGTTGGATTAGACAATGTATAGAGAGGAAACATTCAAAGGCTACGCCATCACCGAAGTCGAAGCACCAACTTGGATTAGAAAATGCCTCAAACTTCCAGCTCGTGGATAAATTCTGATACTCGTACTCTGCACCTCTTCAGAATAATTTACATATTTTAATACTACTTTCTTCCAAACCCTCAATCTCATGTAATAACAAAGAAAAGAAAACGAAGAAAACAGCAGAGCAACAACTGGAACTCCCAGTACTTCTATCTAACCCTCCCTGCTGCTACGTCTCTCAAGAAATCCGTCAACAGGAACAGAGCAGCTAAAACAGAGAGT